>BLSH010151925.1:1012032-1043588 GCA_018402905.1 Glandirana rugosa | reverse complement strand
ACATCGGCATGTCTCCATCTCCAGGCCTCCACCTGATCAAATTGGCTCAAGTAGGAGCATAGTGGGGTGGGGGGTAATGTGGTGCACCTCAAACTATCTAGGGAGTTGTCATGGACCGTGTTGAAATCTCCCGCTAGTAACAGGGGACCCTCTGCAATCTCTAGAACTGCTGTCATTATATGTTTGAATACCTGCTTTGTGAATGGTGGTGGTATGTATAGGCTCACTATTGTATAGGGTTTATCCTGAAGTTCCATGACAAGTATCACAAAACAGCCCACAGGGTCAAGCCTAATATGCTTGATAGTCACTGGAGCAGATTTGGCTATTAAAATAGAAGTACCCCTGGCATAAGTGGAATATGTGGAGTGGATGGCGTACGCTATTTTGGGCCTTTTAAGAGCCATCACTCTGGAACCCAGTAAGTGAGTTTCCTGGAGAAAGATCACATGCGGATTGTGTCATGCTAAGTATTCAAACATTAGGGAATGTTTCACTTTGGAGTTAAGCCCCTAATGTTCCAGGAGATCAAACGTAGCTTAGACATACCCATTCAAGAAGCAATAACATTACGGGATATTTCCTGGGGCATATCAGAATAAACTGTAGCTGAAAACCTTGTAGGACAGGAGTGTCAGGAGTTATCACCTTCATAACAGATGTATAAAGGAGCAATAGGCCCCTTGTAGATGCATTTACAATCGATAAGGCCATCAATCTGGCAAAAAATAACCAAAGAAAAAAGAAACATCCCCAAAACGGCATGAACCACTCTAACCCTCCCAGCCCCCAAACCCAAACACTTGAGAGCTTTGTTCCCAAAACTAAAACTGCAAATCAGGGGGGACATGTCACAGTCCCACAAGGAGACAAACCAGGGTGAGTGAAGAGGAAGCTGCAATTACAAGGTTCCATTCCACATCCGCTGTGCAGGAGAAACAAAACCACCCAGGCCTGCAGAAGGAGTTAGTAGTTAATACCATATACAGCAGAGAGCACAGGCCTTGATTTCAATCTGCTGCATCAGGAGTAGGAGAAGCATGGCACTACACAGAGAAGTTTTATGGCTGTCCAGGTGATGAGTAATTGAGGTGTAAAATGGAGAGAGCCTTCTGCTCATCAGGCAGGGAATATCCCAAAGCTTAGGTCCTCATTTAGTGAGGGGGAGAACGTTGGTTCTGGCATTGTGGATCAGGGGTCTCTAATGTATCCACACAATGTGCTGCATCTTTTGGATCGGTGAAGAAGTAGGCCTTGCCCTGATAGACAACACGCAACCATGCAGGGTAGAACATGCTGTATGGTAGGTGTAAGTCCTTGAGCCTCTGTTTGATGGCCCTATATTTTTGAGTAGCCACAGAAAAATCTGGGAAGATAGTGATGCTGTGACCATTAAAGGAGACACAACCTTTCTCCTTAGCAGCCCTCAGAGCTGCCTCTCTGTCCCGAAAGTGCAGGAGTTTAATTAGCATTGCCCAGGGAGGTGCCCCAGTGGGTAGGAGGAGCAAGGAGACTCTATGAGTCTGGTCTATAGCAAATAATAGTGAAAAGGTGGAGGCACCAAAAGTAGAAGTTAGCCATTGCTCCATAAATGCCTCAGGGGATTTGCCTTCTGATCCCTCTGGGAACCCCAAGAAACGCAAGTTATTACGCCTCAGACGATCCTCTAACTCTGTCAGCTTATCAGTTGTGGCTTCTTGGGTCTTGTGTAGGGTTGCCACATCATCCCTTTAATCCAGGACACATATTGATTACACAGGTTCTGTGGCTGATTAAGGTGGTAATTAAACTCACTTGGTGCCTCATCTGCATTAAATTAGCTCAGAACCTGTGTAATTCATATGTGTCCTGGATTAAAGGGATGATGTGGCAAACCCTAGCCTTGTGTAATTCCCTGATAGAGGCCTGGAGAGGCCGAGTATCATCCTGTAAGTCCCCTATGCGTTGCTCTGTATTGGTCACCCTGTTATGGGTTATGGTTATGGACAGCTTGTTTAACCGGTTCCACACTGCGCACAGTATATTTACTGCGACAGTGTGGACGCGTCCCGCGAATCGCTGTAAAAAAGCGGCGATTCGCGCAGGCGCAGCTAGGGTCTCGTTCCTGACACACTCCGGAGAAGTGTGCCCGCGGATCGGGCGGACCCGATGTCCGCCGGTGACCTGCGATGAGCTGCTAGAGCCAAAGAGCGGGGAACCGCCGATGTAAACATGGCGGTTCCCCACTCTGTCAGTGTGGGCATAGGAGATCTACTGATTTTGTGTCACAGGGATTGGTCAATAAACGTTCAAGCGGAGAGGATTGAAGATCTATGTTGCACAGTCCAAACTGTGCTGCAGCTGTATGGCGCAGCTGAAGGTACCGGAAGTAAGCCTTGGAGGGGAGGCCGAAGTCCCTAAGGAAGTCTGGAAAAGATCGGAAAGTATTCCCTGAAAACAAATGGGAAATCAGCCTCACCCCATGGTTAAACCAGAACTTGCCATCCGTTCTCAATTTTCAGAGCTTAATATATGTGTAGGGTCATGGATAGGATTGTTGTACCAACAACCATTAACCAATCAATAAACGCCGACTGCAATTTTTTTTACCAAAAATATGAGGAAGAATATAAATCGGCCAAAACCGATGAAAAAAAATGTTTTTTTATATTTTTTGGAGGGGTTTGAATTTTAGCAAAAAGTAAGAAATATAGTTTTTTTTGCAAAATTGTCGCTCTTTCTTTGTTTATAGCGGTGATCAGAAATGACGCAGCAGTGATCAAATACCACCAACAGAAAGCTCTATTTGTGGGAAAAAAAGGATGCAAATTTCGTTTGGGTACAACACCGCACGACCGCGCAATTGTCAGTTAAAGCGATGGAGTGCCGAATCGCAAAAAGTGCTCTGGTCCTAACCTGGGAAATCCTTCCGGGGGTGAAGTGGTTAAGAAAAGATAGGTTCATTTTAATGGAGTCCATGTGGGTGGTCAGCGAAGCATTGCTATGTTGTATGGCCTCCATGATTTGAGCCAGAGTCGGCTCTGCAGGGGTTACTGCAGCATTTACTACACTGGGGGAAGCAGGATCTGTGTTCTCAGGGGGATAAAACATGGGGAGAACATCCAGTTCAGGTGTGGAGGGACGCTGGGACTTACCCACTCCAGAGGCATGCTGTGTTGCATAGGTAGAGGAGGAGGGCTGCTTGTTTTCTTCCCCACAAGGTTGAGCGGTGCCCTCTTGCTTCTGTGTGCAGGGAGACAGGAGCGGCTAGAAACCTGGAGCGTCCTCCACGGCGGGGCTGATTTTCACCATCCTCATGCTCTGTGTGGTGTCCTGATGGGATGAGGAGGTGGATGAGCCCGGTTTAGGGCAGCTAGGTCAGCAGGATCAGTGCGGTATGGACAAAGCTCCAGCGGTGTGCGTCCTTACATCCTGGTAGTTGGCCATGCCCCCCCCCCCCCAGTTTCACAATGGTTAATGGTTCACACAGATCTATTGTGAATACATTACATAGCAAAAAAAAGATATGCAGGATGCTTCTGGAGTAGGCGGGTACAATAGAAGATTCCCCTGAAATGTTATCCAATAAAATGATGAGATTTTAGATATTTCTCTCCTTTTCTGGTTATATTTTTCTTCTACATACTATTCTGTATATATCCTCACTCCCTCCACTGTTGTGGCTTGTTTTCCAGAATATAGGGATTTGATACCCAAGTTTTTTGACACAGCAACACTCTGGCCATTATTCTAGCCATTGAAATTAATGAACGCTCAAGTGCTAAACGTGTGCATTTAGATGCATTTAATGCATGTAGGCACATCAGGGATTTTTCCTGCTCAAACACTTCTCTCCTGAAGGTGATTTTGGTGCATTCAGATTTCTGACTCTAAACACCTGTGCATTTACACATATGCATTTACACAGGGGTATTTAGGGCCGGAAAAAACGTCAAATGCCTGTAAAATGAGTATTTGACAGTGCATGAGGGCTAACATACAAGTCAGATTTTAGGCATTTTCTGTAACAAAAATGCCATTGTTGGTGAGACACTCCCAAAAGGTTAATCACTTCTATATGGATGCAGACACTGCAATTTTCCTCATTGGAACACTGCAAATGCATCAGCTAACTAGATTCCCATTCAACCTATACCAGAAGCGCAGGGAGAAAAGCCAAACACAGAGTACACATATTAGATTCCCATTCAGATTCAGGTTCAATCTGCAGGCAACACACTCACCAAATGGCAAATGATAATGAACCTTAGATCGCTACTTTGAAGCAAAGAGACATCCCACCCTGGTAAACTGGTTAAATGATGGTCCCCAATAAAATCAGGCAATGTTCAAAAGAAACTCACCCATGGGAGCCCAAATGATGCTCATAGTAGTAGTAGTAGTAGTTTATTAAACTTAACATCAGGAACAAAAGCTGCAGCATAAAAACATATAAGGCCAAAAACTTACATAATCAGCCACCACTCTTACCACGAGGGCACAGTGGCAGTCATGTCAGCACATAGGCCCCTTCTGACTCGTTTCATGCTCGTGCACATTCTTAAGGAATCTGCCTATCGATAGACAAGTCACTTGAGGATGTGCACAAGCACGAAACATAGCGGCCTACGTGCTTACGTCACTGCCACCACACCCTTGTGGTAAGAGCGGTGGCTGATTATGTACGTTTTTGGATTTATATGTTTTTATGCTGCTGTTGTACCTGATTTTAAGTTTAATAAAGTATTACACTATATGAGCATCATTGGGGCTCCCATGGGTGAGCTTCTTTTGCACAGTGCCTGAATTTATTAGAGACCATCATTCAACCAGTATACCAGGGTGGGATGTCTTTTCGCTTCGGAGTAGCGATCTATGGCGCATTATCATTTGCCCTCTGGTGAGTGTGCAGATTGCTAGAGGTGCATGTGTGTGACCAATCTTTCCCAAACACATTGGGTGTTGTTTATTTCATGCTGGATGTTTCCACTTTCTGGTGAGTGGTTAGAAACACCACACACATTGTTGGAATTATTTTGGTTCACACTGAAGTTTTGTTGAATTCAAGTCACGGATTTTTATCTCGGGACTCTATTTACTGATTGTTACCTATTAATCACAGGAAGTGCTGCACACTTTTTGTTGTTTTATGCACATGTATATGAAACTCAGTGTCAAAATCAGAAACGGTAACCAAGTAAAAACTGGGGGTCAAGCCAAGAATAACTTTTAGGTAAGTATTAAAAATATGTAATAACTAAAAATACATTATTTCTCCCTTTAAATTTTTTTGCTGAACATGAAGTGGTCTACTATTGTGGTAAAAAATGTGATTCCATAACTGTGAAGTAAATACTGTACATCTGTATATAAACATGTAAGGACATCAATAACATGCATCGTGTTAGTAACATGTAAATACAATGGTGAAGGCAGGGAGTAGGGATGAGTGAAAGTGAGAGTTTCTTTTTCCCCAAATTTTTGTGACGATCAAGAGTTTATATAAACCAAGAGTGCCCGCGCTCCCAATCTCTACAGTGACAGCTGCTGTGTAAAACACAGTCAAGGTTCTCATAATTATTAAACCTCAGTACACAGCACTCAATTGTACTATCCTGATGCTATTATCTTCTATTGTGATACAACATATCAGTGGTGGGCGCTCCATTAGGGGCGCCATCCCCCTAATCTATGCACCCGGCCCCTAATCTCCATGCAGGGTGCCAAACGCCTGGATTTCAATAGGGTTTTTTTTTGGAAGCACATGATTAGAGCCTGAGGCTCTTATTAGCTTCAAAAAGGATGGGCTCAGGGTGCAGAGCACTGCCCCCCGAGCCCACCCAGTAGTTTGACATTAGCAAAATAATATTCGCTAATGTCTTCCTGCTTCTCATCCTGGCCAATCAGGAAGCGGGTTCTGAGACCCAATTGGCCGGGAGTCCTAAGACCTGATTGGCAGGGAGTCCTAAGACCTGATCGGCCAGGAGGAGAAGCGACCGTCGGGACTCCAGGGGGGAGGAAGGGGGGCGGGTGAGGCATCATTTCCACTACTCCCAGCATTAGGATCCCCGCTGTCCTCAGAGCTCACCACCAGGGCTTTCCCCCACCTCTGCCACTTCTCCTGCCTGTCAGTGCGCTGATGTGCGGCCCACTGCACCACCCCAGGAGGAGACCCGGTGCAGGAGGAGAAGGCATGGCTTCTACCGCCTGCACCAGGTTCACAGACGAGTACCAGCTCTTCAAAGAGCTTGGCAAGTAAGACACATTCCTTCACTTCTCTATATGTCTGTCTGTCTGTTCGTCAATAGAGAGGAGACTGCATACTTACACAGAATACACGGGGTCCATTATATACAAAAAATATAATATATAGAACCTACAATATGCACTAATAATACAGATATAGTGTGCATATATATCACTGTGTCTATCAGGCGATCGGCCAAGTGATGGGGGTGGGGGGCTGGGGCCAGGTTTGTTTGCCCCCCCAAAAAAAAATGAAGCACCAGATGCCACTGCAACATGCATATTACTTAGAAATTACTTGTGAAAAATATATAAAGTGCTCCTGTGCATTAATATTTTTAAACATCAAAAAATGCAAAAGTTCATTGTTTTTATTACATTGGTAAACTGTAACATAATAGTTAATATACAAAGTGTCCAATTTCTTTCCAATGCTATTCATGTGCAAATCAATCAGTGATGTCACTTTACAAAGTGCTCTGTGCATACAAATAATTTCTTCTGTGTTTCTAGTCCTCCACCATGCATCACCACCACACTCCAAAACTCACCAGATGACCATGACCTCTCTGAAAAGGAGTATGATCAAAATGTGCTTTTCCCCCAAGGGGTTAATACATCCAAGGTAGTAGCTTTTCCCTCCTGAATAATTGTCATCATAAAACAGAGGAGAGAGAACTCTGATAGTGTACAATCCTTTTATTTTAATATATTCTCAAAACCATCAATAAATGCTCTCACATTATATAGCTCATTCCCCTTGCACCTGGGTTGAATCACTCTTATATTGCCGGCTTCACTATCTATCAGTGCAAGCACAATCCATTCTCGGTGTCTCACCACTCCCAGGTGTCAGGCTCTTCAGCACAATTAGCTTCCTGTACTGTATCTCCTCCCCGACGTACGTTTTGACGTCTTCAGCAAGAGTTTGTAGCAAAATTTCCAAAGGTGGTTTTAAAGAGGAAGTAAAGGCAAAACCTAACTAACTCTTAACCTACTCCCACCCCCATTCTAAGCCTAATCTATCTAGTCCTGTAAAGATGTAAAAGATTGCTATACTTTCTATTCTGCACCTGCTCCGGTCCAGTCCCTGGCTGAACTGTCAGTGGTGACTTTACTGTGTAGTAGAGACAGCCGACAATGGAAGCCCCATAGTAAGTCTATGGGTGATGTCAATTCCCAGGCATTTCCCAACCTTGGAGGAGGCTATGAGGATAACCCTTGTCCAGAAATTTGTTTGAAATAGTCTGGCATTGGAGAGAATAATCTTGTGGTTTGGAACAATGTCTTCTGAGCCTAAAGTATTGGCCCTTGGGGATATTGTTCTTCCAAGCTGGGTTGTGGCAACTGTTGAAGTGCAGATATGAGCTTGGAATGGTTGGTGGCATAGATGGCACCCTCATCATGAAGCAATTCAAGGTCTAAGAACACTAAATGGTCTGGATCGAGAATGTGGGTAAAGCTAAGACCCAAATCGTTGGAGTTACAGTGGTCAACAAAGGATAGGAACAGATCTTTATCTCCATTCCATATTAACAACACGTCGTCAATGTAACGACCATAAAAAATGATGTGCCTCAGGAAAGGGTTGTTGTGCCAAATTGACTGTTCTTCCCACAGGCCCATGGTTATATTTACATAACAAGGGGCAAAGCCCCCATGGCCGTGCCCCTTGTCTTCAGATAGAATCTACCCTCGGACACAAAATAATTATGCTCTAGGCAGAACCTCATGCTGTCAACCAAAAACTCAGCCTGCCGAGAATTGATGTTGTCCTCTGCACACAGGAAATGATTGAGGATCCGCAATCCCACCTCATGGGGGATGGATGTGTAGAGGGAGCACACATCGAGAGAGGCCCACATGTAGTGGCTCTCCCACTGGTAATCCCGCAGGTCCTCAATGATGTGTCCTGAGTCCCTGATGTAAGAGGGAAGGTGCTGGACAATTGGTTGTAGGAAAAAGTCAATGTATTGGGATAAGCTGTAAGTGAAACTGTTGGTGCCTGCTACAATGGGTCTTCCGGGGGGTTGTGTACGGATTTGTGCATCTTAGGCAGATGGTAAAAATAGGGTGTGCTACAAGTCTTAGGTAGGAGAAACAACCGTTCCCTCTTAGTAAGGACTCCATCTTTGCTAGCTCCATCAATGAGGTCTCTGAGGAGTAGGTGTTAGTATCACTAAGGAGCCTCCTGGATTCAATAAGGTAGTCTTTTTGGTTTTGCACAACAATACTACTACCCTTGTCTGCCTGTTTAATAGTTAGGGATGGGTGGTTAACTAGTAAACGTAGAGCCTGGCATTCGGCCAGAGTGAGATTTGGTTTGGGACGGGCCTGGTCATCACAAAGTTTAAGGAAATCCCTGTAAAACATTTGGTAAAAGGTGTTGATCTGTGGACCCTTAGATTGCGAGGGGTAAAAAATACAAGTGGGGCAAAAATGAGTATATATATCACAGGTGGGTCAAAACAGGCCTCGAGGGGCTGACTATCAATATGTCCCTCTTCCAAGAGGGTCCACAGATTCTGTAGAGTGGGGTGATCATCAAGGGGGTGGAGATTGACAGCAACCCCTTCTAAGGGCAGAGAATCAGTAGTGGCCCGATCGCCATGATAATTTTTGGCATAGTGTCGTTTGAATGTCAAGTTCCTGGTGAAGCGATTCAGGTCCTTGAACAGACCAAACTTATTGACCAAGGTGCTAGGGGCAAAACTTAAACCTCTCATGAGTAGGGATCTTTGAGCTTCATCTAAAACAGGAGAGGACAGGTTGTAGATTTTGATAGTACTCAGAGAGGGGTCGACTTTTGTTCTTTTTTGTCTTTTTTGGTTTGTCTGATGTCATCTTCCCCCACGTCTACCTCTATGAGTTTTCTTTTCCCTTCTGTGGGGATAGTGGGGGTTTTGACTAAAAAAGAAGAATATATAGATTGCTGTCAACTGTATCCCCAAAATATTAGAGTGGTTCTACCGCCATCCCGGACATAGTGTGTAGAAGCACAAGAGAAACCCCCTCTGGGACTTTATATGAGGACACCAACTCACCAAGAACAAGGTAACATATGTTAAAAATGATATTTATTGATGCATATTAAAAAGGCAAGAAAAAAACACCCAAAGGGGTGATGATTCACATCAAAGACATGGACAAAAATGGAGTAAGTATAAACATATAAT
The DNA here is from genome assembly GCA_018402905.1 of Glandirana rugosa. NCBI lineage: Eukaryota > Metazoa > Chordata > Amphibia > Anura > Ranidae > Glandirana > Glandirana rugosa. The sequence goes on along the minus strand of BLSH010151925.1, from coordinate 1,034,187 downwards.
AAACAATAAACAAAAACATGTACATAGGGGAATAGCCAAAAAAGGCTTAAAAGAAGACCACTAGATCTGCCTTCGGTGGCAGAAAATGACCCAATGCGTTTCAAAGATGTTTGATCAGAGATCTTTCTCAGGGGTGAGTGGTCAAGATATTAAAAACAGATCATCTACGTATCAAGAAAGAAAAAAGAATACAAAACATAAGTGTCAAATACATATATAACATATAGAGTAATGTCATCCACAATTGACGTGTCATGATTGAAATACTGACACAGGGTGTTAGGGGATCTTCAAAATAGCCAGGTTGCAAATAATATCAAGCATACGGATATATGCCAAATCTAGAAGTCAAAGAGCTCTCATTGGTAAATATATCAGGAAGTCACCGAGAAGAAAAAAAAAAAAAGAAAAGGGAGTGGGGAGGGGGAGGGGAAATAGAGGGGAATAGGGTAGAAAAAGAGCAGATCAAAATCACTCATAGCAAATTGAGAATAAAAAAAAAAGGAGGGTCTATAGCCAATGAGAACATTGGCTTGGGAAACACCTGATGGAGCAAGGATACATACATTGAGGCAAAAGCTGGGTATAGATAAAAACCAAAGTGGCACAGCAAGTTGGAATAGATACGTACCTGTATTTCTGAGGACGAGGGCTGACTGGACTTGCAGTGGGGTGAACAGATCACAAGTTGGACACACACAGAAGATAGAGGAGATTAGGTTGAAGAAGCCAGGTGCCAGTATGCTGTGTATGAATACAAACAGCTGAAGGTGGCTGTCCACTGCATACAAAAGCATATACAAGATTGGCAATAAAAATATGTACCTACCCACCAGACATATGGTATCAAAATAGAATAAAGTAGCCAGGTGAAGCGTTCCTAACCGGATCCAACCCAAGGAAAGGAAGACACAGTATATACAGTCAGGTCCATAAATATTGGGACATTGACACAATTCTAATCTTTTTGGCTCTATACACCACCACAATGGATTTGAAATGAAACAAACAAGATGTGCTTTAACTGCAGACTTTCAGTTTTAATTTGAGGGTATTTACATCCAAATAAGGTGAACAGTGTAGGAATTACAACAGTTTGTATATGTGCCTCCCACTTTTTAAGGTCCCAACATCTGTACAGTTTCTACATACCCTTAAGTACTGACTGTAAGGTATGGAACGAAGAAGGGGTTTAGGGTGAATACTTCCCGCATGCAGCAGGGAATTCCCTGCTGTTGGTTTACAATACAGGCTGCCCATCTTTCCCCTTCTGTATGCGTACATCCAGAAAGATGATTTTGCAAGGGTCATAGCACATTGTAAATTTCAGATTGAACGCATTGTCGTTCAACACTTGGCAGAGGGGGTCAAGACTTTCCACGGTCCATCCCAGATGACAAAAATGTTGTCTATATACCGATACCAAATGACGACCCAGCTAAGAAATTAAGACAATGTCTCAGAATGGGTAAGTGTACGTTCCCACTCCCCCAGGTACAGATTGGCATAGGACGGAGCACAAGTAGTCCACATCCCTACACCCTGTACCTGGAGGTAGTGGGAACCATTGAACGAAAAGATATTATTGAGCACAAATTCCAGTGCGTCCAGTAGAAAGTTATTTGTTTGCGTTCAAAACATCTGTTCTGCGTCACTATATGTCATATACTTGCCAGACCCTTGACATGTGGTATGGAACTGTACAAGGCCTCCACGTCGATAGCGACCAATATCGATGTGGGGGGAATGTACAGTCCATCAATGTTCTGCAGAAGGTGCAGGGTGTCCTGTATGTAACTAGGTCGATTTTTAATGTGCGGGTGCAACAGCTGATCGATCCATTTACTTAAATTCTCTGTAAGAGACCCATTTCCAGAGATAGTGGATCTCCCTGTTGGGTGACTAAGGCTTTTGTGCAGCTTTGGTAAGCAATAGAAGGTAGGAGAACGGGCCAGGGCGTACGAATGAATTCCCAATCATTTTTTGTAAGAACTCCCTAAGCAAAAGCTGAATCTACCAGCAGATAAAACTTCTTTTGGAAGCGATCAATTCTAGTTGCCGTTCGCGGCAACTTCGCGCGCCCCATAATGTTTTAAAATGTCGGTGGAATGCCGGAATGATTGGCCAAAGCATGCACTTGACCTGCATGCTTTGTTCAGTCAGCGAGCAGCCTGCTGTGAGAGCTTTGTATAAGTGATACAGCGCTAAAGGCACCAAATATGTGATATATGTGAAACACACGGTAAGCAGCTACAACTCAATCAAACAAATTGATAATCCAATATAAAGACAAAAATGATGTAGCGCTCAACCAGCAAAAATAATTCTCTCCAAGTTATGCTAAAGGTCAAGTGAGTGACAATAAATAAACCATACGTAAAAAAGGGTGATAAGAATCATAATGTCCATGCAAATAGTGCACAGCCCAAAGTCAATGGTGTGTAAGTTGTCCAATTCCTACGTTAGTAGGGTGGTATTAAGACATTCACAAATCAATGGAAATGCATTTAAAGATGAATCAAAAGTTCAGATGTATCCAGTTAAAGATAAGGTGGAGGCTTACCAGACACCAGACCAATCAGGCACCGTAAAATCAAGGGGTTCCAGCGGTTGGAGATGTGTAGAAGCTCCAGGTGTTCTCCAGGGATAGAGTAGGGGGCGTCTCCGAACTGGCTCTTGGATGTCCAGGGAGCTTCAGGTTAGTCAGGTGCAGGTCTTCCGCTCAGGGGGCTAACGTCACACTCTCCTGGACGATTTAGTGGGTCTTACTTGTAAGACGGCCAGCATCCTGCCCTCAGCCAATCACTGCGCAGCACTCTCAATCCACGGCTTACACTATATAAAGCCGCTTGTACAGCGGCTCTATGATAGCGTGTCGGCGGCAGTGTTAGAGAGATAGTGTAGGTTCCTGAAGACAGGCAATTTAGTTTAGATAGATTTTTAAATATGTTAAAAAAAGAAAAAAAAATAGATAGCTAACTTTTTTATAGAAAATTACTTAGAATCTCCAAACATTATATATTTTTTTCAAACACCCTAGAGAATAAAATGGCAATCATTGCAATACGTTTGTCACACAGTATTTGCGCAGCGGTCTTTCAATCGCTTTTTTTTTTTTAAAAAAATCACTTTTTTGAGTTAATAAATAAGACAACAGTAAAGTTAGCCCAATTTTTTGTATATTGTGAAAGAGGATGTTACGCTGAGTAAATAGATACCATACATGACATGGTTTAAAATTGCGCACACTCGCGGAATGGTGGCAAACTCCGGTACTTAAAAATCTCCATAGGCGACGCTTTAAAATTTTTTAGCGGTTACCAGGTTAGAGCTGCAGAGGATTTCTTTTGCTAGAATTACTGCTCACACTCTGGCGATTGCGGTGATACTACACATATGTGGTTTGAACACCATTTTCATATGTGGGCGTGACTTACGTATGAGTTTTCTTTGCTGCACGAGCTCGCGGGGATGGTGGTGCTTAAAACTTTTTTTAATTTTATTTTTCATCTTAACACTGTTTCTTTAAAAAAAAAAAAAATCTGATCACTTTTATTGCAATCACAAGGAATGTAAACATCCCTTGTGATAGTAATATATGGTGACAGGTACTCTTTATGGAAGGATGGGGGGTCTAAAAGACCCCCCATCCCTCCTTTACACTTCACAGTATTCAGATCACCAAAAATGACGATTCTGAATACTGTCATTTTTTAAAAACCGGGGACGTTAGCCGCCGAGTAAACAGAAATTACGTTGTAACGTTGCTTCCGGAAATGTACGAAGGAGTACCGATCGAATTCCGGCTTCCACAGGGACTCCACACAGTGGCCAGAAGCGTCAGATTGGAGCTCCAGTCTCCCGGTGGGACGGGAGGCCGGAGAAGAGCGGCGGATGGTGGCGGAAGGGGGGATGTCCCCTCCCGCTGCCTGGGATAACGACGAGCGGCTTCCGAGCCGGATCGGCTGTTATCAATGGATAGCTAGCCGCCTGCTCTATAAAACATTACCAGGGTATAGCCTGTAGCTGCAGACTATACCTCGATACTTCCACTTAAAGCAGCCACCGTTTATAAACAGTGATTCACATTAAGTGGTTACACTAATTTACAACAACAGGGCCCGTTCCTGCGCCCAACAAGAGTAACTGCAAGGGGTTACAGTGTTCTGGCTCCGACAACACCCAAGGCCCAATTTTTCACCACTTGTTGGACTGGAGCATGTCTTCACAATTTTTAACCACTTAACGCGAATCGTCGTTTATAAACGGCGGCAGCTTTAAATGGATGTATCAGGGTATAGTCTGCAGCTACAGGCTATACCCGGTATCGTTTTTTAGAGCAGGCAGCTGGCTATCCGGTGATAATGGCCGACCCGGCTTGGAAGCCGCTCAGTCTTTATCCCAGGGAGCTGGAGGGGCCACCCCCCCTCCCGCCACCGTCTGCCGCTCTTCTTCAGTCTCCCGATCCCCTTCTGGCCGCCGTGTGGAGTCCCTGTGGAAGCCAGAATCGGCTTTAATCGGGACTCCTTCGTATATTTCCGGAAGCAACGTCAGAACATCAATTCTGCTTTACTCGGTGGGAAACGGCGCCGGTGTTAAAAAAAATTACAGTATTCAGAATCGCCGTTTTTGGCGTTCTGAATACTGTGAAGTGCTAAGGAGGGATGGGGGGTCTTTTATCACAAGGGATGTTTACATTCCTTGTGATAGCAATAAAAGTGATCAGCTTTTTTTTTTTTTAAAGGAACAGTGTTAAGAGGAAAAAATATAATAAAATAAATAAATAAATAAAAAAAATTTAAAGCGCCACCGTAACCGGGAGCTTGTGCAGCAAAGAAAACGCATATTTAAGTCACGCCCGCATATGAAAACGATATATGTCATGTGACACACATGTGAGGTATCGCCGCGATCGCCAGAGTGTGAGCAGTAATTCTAGCAAAGGAACTCCTCTGCACCTCTAACCTGGTAATCGTAAAAAAATTTGAAAGCGTCGCCTATGCAGATTTTTAAGTACCGGAGTTTGTCACCATTCCGCCAGTGTGCGCAATTTTCAACCGTGTCATGTATGGTATCTATTTACTCGGCTAACATCCTCTTTCACATTATACAAAAAATTGGGCTAACTTTACTGTTGTCTTATTTTTTAACTCTAAAAAGTGATTTTTTTTCCCCAAAAAAAAGAGCTCGAAAGATCGCTGCGCAAATACCGTGTGACAAATAGTATTGCAACGATTGCCATTTTATTCTCTAGGGTGTTTGAAAAAAAATATAATGTTTGGGGGTTCTAAGTAATTTTTATAGCAAAAAAATGATTTTAACTTGTAAACAATAAGTGTAAAAGAGCTCCAGGGCTTACGTGGTTAAACTAATTTACAACATCAGGCCCAGTTCCTCTGTCCAACAAAAGTAACTGCAAGGGGTTACAGTGTTCTGGCACCGCCAACAAGCAAGGCCCAATTTTTGGCCACCTGTTTGATTGGGGGCTATCGTCAGAATTTGTAAACTAATTTACAACATCAGGCCCAGTTCCTCCGTCCAACAAGAGTAACTGCAAGGGGTTACAGTGTTCTGGCACCGCCAACAAGCAAGGCCCAATTTTTGGCCACCTGTTTGACCGGGGGGCTTTCGTCAGAATTTGTAAACTAATTTACATCATTAGGTCCAGTTCCTTCGTCCAACAGGAGTAACTGCAAGGGGTTACAGTGTTCTGACAACGCCAACACACAAGGCCCAATTTTTCACCACCTGTTTGACTGGGGGATTTTATCACAATTTTTTAACTAATTTACAACAGCAGGGTCCGCGCCAAAATAAACAAAAAAATTATGTGCGGTTCCCCCAAAATCAAAACCAGGCCCTTCAGGTCTGGTATGGAATTTAAGGGGAACCCCGTGCCAAAATTTAAAAAAAAAATGATGTGCAATTCCCCCCAAAATCCAAACCAGGCCCTTCAGGTCTGGTATGGAATTTAAAGGGAACCCTGTGTCAAAATTAAAAAAAAAATGATGTGCGGTTCCCCCCCATATCCAAACCAGGCCCTTCAGGTCTGGTAGGGAATTTAAGGGGAACCCCGTGCCAAAATTAAAAAAAAAATTACTTGCGGTGCCCCCCAAAATTCAAACCAGGCCCTTCAGGTCTGGTATGGACGTTAAGGGGAACCCCGTGCCAATTTTTTTTTAAAAATGACATGCGGTTCCCCCCAAAATCCAAACCAGGCCCTTCAGGTCTGGTATGGAATTTAAGGGGAACTCTGTGCCAAAATTTGTTTAAAAATTACGTGCGGTTCCCCCCAAAATCCAAACCAGGCCCTTCAGGGCTGGTATGGATTTTAACCACTTCAATACTGGGCACTTAAACCCCCTTCCTTCCCGGACCAATTTTCAGCTTTCAGCGCTGTTGCAGTTTGAATGACAATTGCGCGGTCATGCGACACTGTACCCATATGAAATTTTTATCATTTTTTTCACACAAATAGAGCTTTCTTTTGGTGGTATTTAATCACCCCTGGGTTTTTTATTTTTTGCGCTATAAATTAAAAAAAGACTGAAAATTTTCAAAAACAATGCATTTTTCTGCGTTTCTGTTATAAAATTTTGCAAATAAGTAATTTCTCTTCATAAATTTTGACCAAAAATGATACTGCTACATTTCTTTAGTAAAAATAACCCAAATCGGAGTTTATTTGGTGTTGGCGGACAGACAGATGTGACGGGGATTGTGACAGATGTGACGGGGACATACAGATGTTTTGTGTATGGTGACAGATGTGACGGGGACAGACAGATGTTTTGTGTATGGTGACAGATGTGATTGGGGACATACAGATGTTTTGGGGGCTGTTTTATGGGGACACTTATGTGTATGGGGACAGGGGTATCAGTGTGCTTGGTGCACTGTGTGGGGGGCGATCTGTGACAGCTTTCTGCATGAAATCCTCATCATGCAGAGAGCTGTCAGCTGCAGCTCCCCCCTCCCCCCCCCCGCACTGAGCTCACTGAGCTTGGCGGGGGGAGAACTGTCACAGAGACGTTCGTCTCTGTTTACAATGTGACGGCTGTGATTGGACACAAAGCACCTTGTCCCCATGTTGATGGGGAGAAGGGCCTCATCCCCACAACCCTGGCCGGTGGTTGACGGGGTCTGCGGGCAGAGGGCTTATCAGAATCTGGAAGCCCCCTTTAATAAGGGGTCCCCCAGATCCCAACCCCCCCTTTGTACCCCCTTTGTACCCCTACCCATTCACCAAAAAAGGAGTGTAGTGTAAAAAAAAAAACAATAGGCAGTTTTTGACAAGTCCTTTAGTTTGTATTGTAGCTCTTTCTTCTTTCTTCCTTCATCTTATCCTGGCCCGGTCATTCTTCTGGTCTTCTTCTTCTTTTAGTCTTCTTGCTTCCTCTCTTCGTCTTCAATCATCAATCTTCATCTTCATCTTGTTCTTGTTTCTTCTTTCCCTGCCGCCACTCTCTCCGCTGGTGCAGTCCGGCCCCTGCGCATCTTGCCAAATGGGCGGTCTTCACAATGACAGTACTTTTATAAGAAGGGGCGGGGCCACCCAGTGACGTAACTGAATGAACCCGCCCCCTTCTGACGTCATGTGATGTCAGAGGGGGCGGGCCACCAATTTATGTCACAGGTGGCCCGTCCCTTTTTATAAAATAACTGTCATCGTGAAAATCGCCCATTCGGGGAGACGCTGCAGGGGCCGGACTGCAGCAGCGGAGAGCGCGGCGGAGAAAGAAGAAAGAAGATGAAGATGAAGATTGAAGATGAAGAGAGGATGCAAGAAGACTAAAAGAAGAAGACCAGAAGAAGGACTGGGCCAGGAGAAGATGGAGGAAGAAAGAAGAAAGAAGAAAAGAGCTATAATACAAAATAAAGGACTTGTCAAAAACTGCCTAATGGTTTTTTTTACACTACATTCCTTTTTTGGTGAATGGGTAGGGGTACAATGTACCCCAAACCTGTTCACACGGGGGGTCGGGATCTGGGGGCCCCTTTATTAAAGGGGGCCTTCAGATTCCGCTAAGCCCCCTACCCGCAGACCCCCACAAGCACCGGCAAGGCTTGTGGGGAAGAGGCTCTTGTCCCCATCAACATGGGGACAAGGTGCTTTGAGGTGGGGGGGCAGAGCCCCCCCTCCCCCAAAGCACCCATACTCCCCATGTTGAGGGCATGTAGCCTGGTACGGTATAGGAGGGGGGCCTCGCTCGTCCCCCCATCCTAACCGGCCAGGGCTGCATGCTCGGATAAGGGTCTGGTTTGGATTTTAGGGGGAACCCACCTCAAATTTTAAAAATTTTCAAAATTTAAAAAATTTGGTGCGGGGTTCCCCTTAATATCCAAACCAGACCTGAAGAGTCGGGGCGGCACACCCTTTTTTCCAGCGATTTTTTGTATATTGCCAGGAAACGGCAATACATTACAACCACAATTTTAACCACTTCACCCCTGGAAGGATTTCACACTTTAGGACCAGAGCACTTTTTGCGATTCGGCACTGTGTCGCTCTAACTGACAATTGCGCGGTCGTGCGACGTTGTACCCAAACAAAATTTGCGTACTTTTTTCCCACAAATAGAGCTTTCTTTTGGTGGTATTTGATCCCCTTTGCGTCATTTCTGATCACCGCTATAAACAAAGGCAGAGCGACAATTTTGCAAAAAAAAAAAAACAAATGTCTTACTTTTTGCTAAAATACAAATACAAAAAAATATAAAAAAAACATTTTTTTCATCGGTTTTGGCCGATTTATATTCTTCCTCATATTTTTGTTAAAAAAAAAAAATCACATTCGGGGTTTATTGAAAAAAGTTGCCACGTTTACGGATGATGAGAATTCCTTTCTGGGGTTTTTTTATTTTTTTACTAGTAATGGCGGCGATCTGCGATTTTTAGCGGTACTGCGATATTGCAGCGGACATGTCGGACCATTTTGACACTTCCAGCCTAAAGGCATTTAAGTCACAATAACGTTTTTTCTCTTTTTTAACAAGGACATCTCTGTTGAACCTTTCAAGATGTTCATTCAATTCTTTTTCAAAATTAGAATAATTGGCATACTGTTTAATGTTAGCCAATTGGGCGGTGATCGGATCGATCTCCTTGTCCAGGTCTCTAGATCGTTTCTGGTACTCCTCTATTAAGAGGGCCATCATACCTCTAGAGCATCCGGACAGGACATCTTCCCATCTATTTTTGAAAGAGGTGTCCAAGTTATCAAGAGTTGGAAAAATTTGTACCCTTAAACCAAAAGGATTTATCTTGTGCTTCATGTATTGTTCAAATGAGTGAATGTGCCAGTGATTCAAGGATTTTTTCTCCAATAGTTTCCTTAAGTTAACCACTTACCAACCGGAAGGTTTTCCAGCTTTAGGACCAGAGCACTTTTTGCGATTTGGCACTGGTGCCCACAAATAGAGCTTTCTTTTGGTGGTATTTGATCCCTTCTGCGTCTCTTCTGATCACCGCTATAAACAAAAGAAGAGCGACCATTTTACAAAAAAACCCAAATTTCTTACTTTTTGCTAAAATTCAAATCCAAAAAAAAATAATAAAAAAACATTTTTTTTCACCGGTTTTGGCCGATTTATATTCTTCCTCATATTTGTGATAAAAAAAATCACAATTGGCGTTTATTGATTGGTTTGCGCAAAAGTGACCGCGTTTACGGATGATGAGAATTAATTTTTGGGGTTTTTATTTTTTTTTTATTTTTTACTAGTAATGGCGGCGATCTGCGATTTTTAGCGGTACTGCGATATTGCAGCGGACATGTCGGACATTTTTGACACTTTTTTGGGACCAATGACATTTATTCAGCGATCAGAAATTGAAATGTCCACTGATTACTGTATAAATGTCATTGGCAGTGAAGGGGTTAACCTGCAGGGGGAGAGCTAGGGGTGTTCCCTGGGTGTGTTCTTACTGTGGGGGGGTTGGGCTAACATGGGCATGAGAGATCTAACTGATCCCAGTGACAGGAATCAGTAGATCTCCCATGCCTGCACTAACAGAGCGGGGAACCACTGTGTTTACATCGGCGGTTCCCCGTTCTTTCCCTGTGGCCGCTCATCGCGTCTCGCCGGCGGACATTGGGTCCGCCCGAGCCGCGGGCATACTCCTCAGGAGTGCGGCGGGCGCGTGCGCGCCACCCCCTAGTGGCTGTTCGCAGATCGCCGTCTTTTTACGGCGATTCGCGCTCAGCATCCCGACTGCCGCCGTGAAAACACGGCACGCGGTCGGGAAGTGGTTAAAAAAGACAGATGACAATGGAACAACAATGGTCAAAAAATAAATAAATAAGGAAGATTACCTAAGTAGGTTAAATCTAAGGGGAACAGTGACAACAAAAGAAGAGAATACGTGGGGGGAGGGTATTTGCTATGTAAGTAGAATATATAGATTGCTGTCAACTGTATCCCCAAAATATTAGAGTGGTTCTACCCCCATCCCGGACATAGTATGTAGAAGCACGAGAGAAACCCCCTCTGGGACTTTATATGAGGAGACCAACTCACCAAGAACAAGGTAACATATGTAAAAAATGATACTTCATTCATACTGGCTGCAACCCCTCATAGCCTTGTTCTATTATGCATGTCAATTGTTTAACATGCATTTACTTGCTGACACAGTCTTGGAGTTTCTGTGCATCTGTTATATTTTTCAGATATATTGCTCCTTTTTTCCTACTTTGATAGGATGTATATACTGCGTCTTCCTTTCCTTGGGTTGGATCCGGTTAGGAACGCTTCACCTGGCTACTTTATTCTATTTTGATGCCATATGTCTGGTGGGTAGGTACATATTTTTATTGGCAATCCTGTATATGCTTTTGTATGCAGTGGACAGCCACCTTCAGCTGTTTGTATTCCTACACAGCATACTGGCACCTGGCTTCTTCAACCTAATCTCCTCTATCTTCTGTGTGTGTCCAACTTGTGATCTGTTCACCCCACTGCAAGTCCAGTCAGCCCTCGCCCTCAGAAATACGGGTATGTATCTATTCCAACTTGCTGTGCCACTTTGGGTTTTATCTATACCCAGCTTTTGCCTCAATGTATGTATCCTTGCTCTATCAGGTGTTTCCCGAGCCAATGTTCTCATTGGCTATAGACCCTCCTAATCATTACACTGCTGATAAGCTTCTTTTTTTTTTTTTTTATTCTCAATTTGCTATGTGCGATTTGGATCTGCTCTTTTTCTACCCTATTCCCCTCTATTTCCCCTCCCCCCTTTTTTTCCTTCTTGGTGACGTCCTGATATATTTACCAACGAGAGCTCTTTGACTTCTAGATTTGGCATATATCCGTATGCTTGAAATTATTTGCAACCTGGCTGTTTTGAAGATCCCCTAACACCCTGTATAACATGGTCAGTATTTCAATCATGACACGTCAATTGTGGATGACATTACTCAGTATGTTATATATGTATTTGACACTTATGTTTTGTATTCTTTTTTCTTTCTTGATACGTAGAGGATCTGTTTTTAATATCCCGACCATGACTAAAAAAAAAGGATCCATAAGTTAAGAATCAGGTGGAGGAGCGACATGAGCAGGTGGCTGAGAGGGAGTGAGGTTCGGTGACTGGGTCCCAGGGGATGCCTCAAACCGATTGCCAGATTCATCACTGGCTTCAACTGTAATTACAGATCCATCACCCGGATTTTAAATAAGAACTGGCATATTGTTTTGTCTGACCCTACCTTGGGACCCCTTCTCCCGGAGGTACCCCAGGTGGTATTTAGAAAGGCCCGGATATTAAAGAATATGATTGCCCCCAGTATCTCCAGATCCCTTACTGATATTCCCACTGATATTAGGGGGTTCTTTGATAACCGGGTTGGTATCTTCCAGTGCTGGAAAAGGGATTGTCTGACATGTCAGTCAGTTCCCCATGGTGAATCTTCAGTGACTGACGGATCGGGTAAAGTATACCAGAGCCGACAGTTCATCTCTTGCTCTATCCAGTTTGTGGTGTATATTCCTACCTGTCCATGCAAATTACTATACGTGGGCAGAACTATACATGCACTGCGTACACGAGTGGGAGAACATCGGAGAGCTATCACCAAAGGCCAGGACCAGCACAGTGTACCTTGCCACTTTGCCCGTCACCATGGGAAGAATTTCAAACTGCTCAGAGTGTTGGCCATTGAATGCATTCCTAAGAACTCCTTAACAGATAATGAAAGGTTTTCTTTACTTTGCAAGAGAGTAACCATGTGGATATATAAATTCCACTTTTTATCTCCACATGGGTTGAACGAGGAGCTAGATACCTACTCTATCATAGATACCTGAGTTCTCCCTAGCAACTCTTGCACATATGGGTCGTGAGCCTGTTCAGATTGACCTAGTTCTATTGCTGTGGTCCATTAGTGACCATTCCTGACCTTGCCTGTTTTTATGTTCCCCTGGTGTTTGCTACTATCAGTCTTTTTTGTTTGTTCTAATATCACTCATTGCTCACCATATACTTTTTGGACTCCCCATATATATACATATATATTTACTTACTCACACTCCAAGAGCTAAACATGTGTTATATACTTTATTGCTATGCTGTGGATGGCTGTTTGTCCCACCCCCTGGTGTCATTATTTATTTCCCTCCCACTGCTGGACCCTGAACACGTGACCTGAGGAAGGGGTTAACCCGAAACATGTAGTCACTCCTGTGTTCCGACTCCAGCTTTCCTGACGGCTCCCCTGTGCCTTTGACATATTCTTCTGTGCCCACATTATATGCCTGGCTTAGAGCGCTCCCTCCTGCGATCCTCTGATTAGCTCCTGATGCTCCCTTGTGGTGAGTCAGGTTTTTCCTGATGTCTGCAACCCAGAACTAGAGCAACGTGCGGCATCCCCGCTCTGCAGGCTTCTCTCAGCATCTGCCTTCTCCCTATGACCCGGCGGGCAGGCTCCCTGGCATCACTTGAGCGGTATTTGTGTATCTCCCAGCTGGGCTGCCAGCTCCAGCTGATTGAGGGTGATCTATGGCTGCCACGCTCCTCCACAGTACTTCCATCTCTGTGCACCTACTCCTGGTTAAATCTACACTTTCCCTGTGCTGCAGGTTCAGGACACATCCAGACATCTACCTGTTTATATACACCCAGGATTACTGTGAGTGAGCCCAGCCTGAGCATTTCTGTGTACATCCATCCCTTCATTCATGAGCTCTGTTTTTAATTATGTTGTATGGACTATTTTCTACTTTTTACATTTAACTTTTACTTAAATCCTTCATCAATTATTGGATTACCTTTCAATAAACTGTCTGTTATTTAGTACACTGATTTGAATCTATTTTTTGTCCATATACCCCTCCTCTGTTCCAGCGCACCCTCCATGGTTTTAGATCATGTAGTAAGGGCCCACTGTGATTGGCCCTTTACCTCGATCAGTGATCAGCCGAGTGACGAGTCCCACAGAGCGCGCTGGCGTTGGCTGCGCCCCCCGGGGGCGAGCAGGCTTCATGAGAATGGGAGGAGGTCCATGCACGCCCTCCCAGCCTTTTAAGCCGGCGCTGTAGCCGTCTTTTGGCTACAGCTCGGGCGCTCAGTAGTTAAATAGCTCCTTAACTTTACTATTCTGGACCTGTTCTTGGGCTAAAAACCAGCTCCTCATTATCTACATTATTTCCTTTTTTTTTCATAGAAAGAACAAAAATCAAACAGTGAAAAAAGTGACATAAAACATTTAAATTAACAATACTCAAACAACAATCAAATACATAAATACAAATGAAAAATCAAAAATACAAAAGATGCTAAATGAAGTAAACTTACCCTAAATACAATAAAAAAAAACATAGCCTCTAAATGTACCCAAAAAAACACACCCTCTAAATAAAGAAAAAGAATGTAGAATTTTTTTTCAAGCTAATTTTACCTAAGCATCCCAATCAAATATAATTATCTGGGTTCCGGATTGGCTGCCATCTTGGTTTGTACGCCCACTATGTTGTTTGCTCCACGTGGAATTTTAATATTGTATGCTTTTATACCTATACAATAAATTACTACATACATACTACATTCATATAAATTATAATACCACTCTGGGGCTCGTTGTGGTGAGCATTTTTCATATAGGATGAGCCATCCAGCCATGCAGGACTGACACCGAGGACCCCATTGTGGGGATCAGGACAGAGGTTCTATGAGATGGAAAATTTTTAACAGGCTGATTCTACTCCGGCTGGTGCTCAAAATTTTGGGGGGGGCGCAAACAAAGTGAACATTTTTGAAAAAAAACCCATCAATTGCAGCCTCACTGTGGCCATCAAATGCAGCCACCCTGCCCATCAAATGCAGCCACCGTGCCCATCAAATGCAGCCACTGGGCCCAAGAAATGCAGGCACCGTGCCCATCATATGCAGCCACCGTGCCCATCAAATGCAGCCACCGTGCCCATCAAATGCAGCCACATTTAACCAACATCCCCCGCCCGCTCGCTCATAGTCTGACCACCACTTACCCCATCTTGGTGGCGGGTTAGGCAGCGGATGACAGCGGCAAGCTGTGGGATGGGCCGTGGGTCAGACGGCACCTCCTGTGTCCTCCATGCTCCTGCCGTGTGCCTCTTCTTTCCTCCTGCTAGGCCTCCAATAGGAGTGCCTGTCCTTTCAGCCAATCAGGTGAGGGGTATCAGATCCACAGTTCCTGATTGGCTGAGAGGCGGCTCAGTGTTAAAAAAGCAAATATTCATTTGCATTTCTAGCACACGTGAGTGGGCTCTGAGTGCAATGCTCTGCGCTCTGAGTCCACTCTATTTTGAAGCCTATTAGAGCCCACGGCTCTAATCAGGTGTTTCAAAAAAACACCCCCGCCGCTGTAATTCAGGCAGCCGGTGTCCTGAAAGGGGTTGGACGCATAAATAGGGAGTGGCTGTGGCGGCCATGGATCGATTCATGCTATGCATGAATCGATCCATTTAGCATATAGGGGGTGGCGTGATAGAGGGGGCGCCCCTGCGCCCTTAATGGATGGGCCGCCACTGTTCTACTCATTGTTCTGTTGAGTGCATAGTGGTGGTGTAACCTGCACACTGTGGATGCACTTTGAGTTTATTTAATTGAACTAAGAAGCACCTTTTAGTGGATTACGCTGATGTGGATATTACCGTGGTCAACCCATGGATGATCAGGGATTGCTTTTTTGGGCACTTGATTATCATATGAACTGTTGCACTTTTGTATTGCTTATATGTTGATGTTATTTTATGATATCATTTTTATACACTGTGGCACTTTATAAGTTCATATTCATTTGTTGAGAGCTCCACTATTTTGTATTTTATGGTTTTGTGAGACTTGATACCTTTCTGTGCGAGCAGCTCTTAACCTCCTAGCGCTCACTTTGCTCTGTGAGTAGATATCTAATAGTAAAAATTGTTTTCTTTAATTAGAGATATTAGTTGTTGTCCCTGTGTAAAAAAAAAATGCCCTCATTTTTCGGAGATCCTTTTGAGTTCTCAATTTAAAATCAGCTGTTCTTACACCTAAGGGGAATTCAAGGTTTCTGAGTAGCTTCAGATGTGGAGAAAAAAACTGAAGCAATGTTTGGTGAGTGGCTAAGAAATTTTAATGTGTGGAAGGATTGATAAATAAGAGCTTTCCAAGAATTATTATGAAGTAGTATTTTAGAAAAGTAAAGAACAGGTCTAATTTTGTATGATAACACATAACATTCTTTAGGTTCGATGGTCTCTTTTTCCACCAAACAAAATCAAAGGTCGTCTTCTGTAGGGGGGAGGTCCTAAAGATTAAAATGTGCTGGCAAACATCTAGAAGTATAGGATGCTTGGTCGAAGAGTCAATTTGATGACACTTTTGACAATAGTCCTCTCATCCTTTTTTTTTTAATTTGGACAGTAAATGGAGAATAGTTCCTTTTATACATTGTAAAAAAGCTGTGAGTCTAAAACTGCAGTAGAAAAGATAGTTCATGTGCTCTTTTCTGGCAAAATTATGTTTTTTGAGAATGGGTAGAAATGTGGCCAAATAATACTTCTGACTTGTTTCTATTTCAGTGTAGGCCCAACATGGTACTAAAAGATGACATACATGTAAACAGACTGGAAATGGATATTTCACCTTAGATTGTAAGCTCCTTGAGAGTAGGGACTAATGTGAATGTACAATGTATATGTAAAGCTGCATAAATTGACAGCACTATATAAGTACCTGAAATAAAATAAATAAATATTTCTGGATTTACTAGTTTAAGGATCATTCAGTTTGCAGATTGGTTTTCTGTAAATTCCTGACCTGTGATCTTTAAGCCTATTACATCTGTGTGTTACCTAATGCAGATTGCTAGGGTTTTTACTGCTAGAGTAAAGAAGGCTTGTGATAATGGGCATCTTATCATAGTTTCTTTGAAAGTGTATAGGGCTCAAGCTGGGAAAATTTGAGTTTTTCGTAGGTTATTGGGTTGAAATAGGGAGGGCATAAGACATGTGATGGCAAATTCCTCTAAAACCATGAGTTTGTATTAACACAAAAGACCAATGAATGCTTTCTCTATGGCAAGGGTCAGGAGAAGACTTGGTCTTTATGAAGATACAAAGATAAATACTTATGGAGCTTAGATGCGAAAGTCGAGGTGAAATATTTAAGATCAAGGTTCAATGCAGAAACTGGTTTTTAAAGTGAATTAGTAGCATTAAAGTATGTATATATTAATAACAAGCAGTAAAAGAGCTTTAAATTAATTAATTCTTGACCTCTGTAGCTTCATCTACTCTAAAGTAATTCATCCAAAAAGATTACAACAGAGACTCCAAAGTTGGGTTTCAGTCACCTGGTGTTTGTTTGGAATATTGGCTTTCAAGTTTCTGCTGCCATAGAAAATAAGGGAAGAGTAGCTGTGATTTCAGTGTCCCTTTTGTGAACTTTGAAGGTGAATTTATTCACAATACCTGCAGCTACAGAGGTAAATGAGGGCTTGTTATTGTTTGTTCAGAATTTGTAAATACATTCATACAGTCTCGGCAGAGGTGCAGTTTTAGTTTTAGGAACTTTTTAAGCTTAGGAGTGAAAGATTTGAAATACTTAGTAAACCCATTAGGTACCATTTTAAGTATTGAGCTGTCAGACCATTTGTGTCAGGTGCTGTGCCCACTTTAAATGGTTTGAGTGACGTTAGGATTCAGCCTCTTAAGGGTTGTACACATGGGCCCAATATCTAGGGGCATTGGCATTCAATAGAAACCGGCCGACATTTGGCCCATCTCTCCCCTGTCAGAACACATTAGCTCAGCGGAGGAGATCGCTGAACTAACATCACATAGTTAATACAGCGGCTCCTTCTGAGGCCTTCAGCTTTTTTTTGTTCAGCCCACTAGGTTGAACAAAAAAACATAAATAGTGTGTACTAGGCTTTACACTGATCTGTTTGAATTGGAGAAACCCTCTGAATTCAAGATTAGGATTTGGGATTTATTGTACTAACAAGGTCATCTATTCTGGCTGGTGGTGGATGGTGTGAGTATAGTCTACTGTGGAACTAAAAAAAAAAAGCATTTATCTGTTTTGGAGGTCACTTGGCCTGCAGGCGGTTTGATAAAGGACATAGAGTTAAGTTCTTCTTTTTCCCTTTGTTTCTTTGCGGGAAGTTTATCTGAGTTTGTTGGCATATTAAAAATATGTAGATTTTGTCAATTTCAGGGCTCATTTAGTTCTGTTTGTCAGCAAAGGCACTTAGCTGGAACTGTGTACTTCTAATTTGTTTAATGAGGGAATTATTGGTTAGCAAATTCAACAAGATTTTCCATTCTAGATTAGATTGAGCTTTCTTTTTTCCATTTTTTTTTCATCTTAAGATTTGCTAAATAAAGACTTGTCTAAGAAATTCCTTGATTGAACACACAACCAGGGTTATTATGCTTGAGTTTCACTATTGTTATAAAAAGGAAACGTTTAAAATATTAATTCTTACCCCAGGGTTGGTTAGTGTCGTCCATTGTGGGCTAATATTAGGCTAGATTCAGGTGGTCCACAAAGCTATTTTAGATGTGCCCCAAAAGCAGGGGAGGGCTGGGCCAGGGGGCAGGGTGGCAATTGCCCCCCAGGCTACCCTAACTTACATTCAAAATGGCCGATGGCCACTGCCCGCTCACACTTTTTTCTTCTTATGGAGGAAGGAAGCAGGGGCGCAGCCACCAACTAACTGCAGGCAAGGGGGGGGGGGGCACCCAGGGCTGGCTGTGCTGATGGGCACTGGCGAGCCTGCATGATGGGCAATGATCAGGTTGAATTTGATAGGCACTGGTGAGGCTGCACTGATGGGCACTGATGAGGCTAAGCTGATGGGCACTGATGAGCTGCATTGATGCGTTATTTTTGTTAAACCTCCTTTGTTGCTATTAACATTAAATTATGTTACCACATTGTATCATATTTGTCTTGCTTCATAACATCAATATCCATTCTAAAATCAGGTGGGCATGGATGGTGAGCTGATTCGGTGGTTCAATGGGCCACTTGACTGGACTTGCCCCCCAGGCCTAAGGCTGCCAGCCCTCCCCTGCCCAAAAGAACAAGAATAGGAAACATCAACACAAACTCTGGTAAGAAGGATCTTCCTTCATTCTCAGAGGGTTGAAATCTTTCCAGCCTTCAAATGTTTTCCAAAACTATTCACTTATATTTGTGGACTGACAGACATCCACAGATTGATGTTCAGCAGATAACAATTACAGTGCATGTAACTAGAGAGTCTATGTAAACCTTCACAGCTTGAGCCATTCCATTATTGCTTTGGAGAAATCTATTATTTGCATAGTATGGCTCATATTAGCGTAGGTTATGAATATAATAACAAACTGAAGGTGAAATGTCAAAAAAAAGATTGAAATATTTTCGGCTGAAGCAATACATTCCAGGTATTTGTGCTTCTTTGTGATGTTATGCCAAGTTCTTTGAAGGATACACTCATTATTATTCTTTGCTTCTGTGTGAAAGCCCAACTTCAAACGGTCACGGGAAAATGAAAGACTCTGAGAGGTTCGGACCGTGAACTCAATCGCTAAAACTCTGATTCAGGTCGACAACACCTGCTTTTAATTATATGCAAGCAATATAACCAGGACTGAGTCAGCAAAAGAATAAAAGTGGGGGCATATTGGTAAAGGAATGTAACCAAGTATGATTCAGCAGAGGAGTTGTAACCAGGGATTAATAGTAAGGAAACGTAACCACCAATCATTCAACATAGGAATGTGTAACCAGGAATGATTCAGCACACAAATGTAACCAGGTATGTGTTAGTGCTGGAATATATTCAAGAATGATAGATTCAGCAGAATGTAACCAGTAATGATTCAGCAGAGGAAAGTTGCCATAAACAATTCAGCAGAAGAAACAAGGAATGATTCAGCAGAGGAATAAAACAAGGAATAATTCAGCAGAGGAATGAAACCAGGAATAATTCAGCAGAAGAATAAAACAAGGAACAATTCAGCAGAGGAGTGAAACCAGAAATGATTCAGCAGAGGAATAAAACAAGGAATAATTTAGCAGATGAATGAAGCCAGGAATGATTCAGCAGAGGAACAAAGGCATGAATGATTCAGAAAAGTAATGAAGCCAGGAATAATTCAGCAAAGCAATGAAGGCAGACATGATTCAACAAAGTAATGAAGCCATTAATGATTCAGAGGAATGAAACCAGGAATGATTCAGAGGAATGAAACCAGGAATAATTCAGCAGAGGAATGAAACCAGGAATAATTCAGCAGAGGAATGAAACCAGGAATAATTCAGCAAAGGAGTGGAACCAGGAGCAATTCAGCAGAGGAATAAGAGCAGGAATAATTCATAGAGGAAAAAACAGGAATGATTCAGCAGAGGAATGAAGCCAGGAATGATTCAGCGGTTGAATGAAGGCAGGGATATTTCAGCAAAGTAGTGAAGCCAGGAATGATTCAGCAGAGGAATGAAGCCAGGAATGATTCAGCAGAGGAATGAAGCCAGGAATGATTCAGAGGAATGAACCCAAGAACAATTCAGCAGAGGTGTGAAACCAGGAATAATTCCGCAGAGTAGTGAAACCAGGAATAATTCAGAAGAGGAATAAAAGCAGGAATGATTCAGCAGAGGAAAAAACAGCAATGATTCAGCAGAGGAATGAAACCAGGAATGATTCAGAGGAATGAAACCAGGAATGATTCAGAGGAATGAAATCAGGAATGTAACAGTGTGATTCAGTTGAGAATGTAACAGGAAAAGATTCATAAGAGGAATTTTGCTGGGAATGGTAAAAACAGAGGAAAGTGGCAGTGAAAGATTCAGTAGAGGAACGTAACCAGGAATGATTGAGCAGAGAAATGCAGATGGGAATGACTTAGTGGAGGAAGGTAACAGAGAATGATTCAGAAGGGGGAATGTAGCTGATCGTGATTAAACAGAAGAATGTAGCAGGGGGTAATTCAACAGAGCAATGTAGCAGGGGGTGATTTAACAGAGGAATATAGCCAGGGATAATTCTGCAGATTAATGTAGCCAGGAATGATTGAGCAGAGGAATGTAACCACTGGTGATTAGGCAGAGGAATGTAGCCAGATATAATTCAACAGAGGAATGTAATCAGGAATTAGTAGGCAGAAGAATGTAGCCAGGAATGATTCAGTGGAGGAATGTAGCCAGGAATGATTCAGTGGAGGAATGTAGCCAGGAATGATTCAGTGGAGGAATTAAGTCAAGAATGATTCAGTGGTGGAATGTTACTCAAAATGATTTGGTGGGAAAATGTAGCCAGGAATGGTTTAGCAGAGGAATGTAGTAGGGAATAATTCAGCAAGGGAGGGAATGTAGCCAGGAATGATTCAGCAGAGGAATGTAACTAGAAATTATTTGGTGGTGGAATGTAGCCAAGAAAGATTCAGCGGAGGAATGAAGTGGGGAATAATTCTGCAAAGAATGTAGCCAGGAATGATTCAGCAGAGGAATGTAACTAGAATTGATTTGGTGGAGGAATGTAGTCTTGAGTGATTTAACAGAGGAATGAAGTGTGGAATAATTCTGCAGAGGATGCAACGTGGAATAATTTAGCAGAGGTATGTAGCCAGAAATGAATTGGTAGAAGGATGCAGACATGAATTATTCAGCAAAGGGAATGTGGCCAGGGAAAAATGAGGATATCAATTAATAAAGCAAACTCCAGCACTCTTGCAGAGCTTGCCCCAAGGAGAGAAAGATCATGCCATGTTTACCATCTTCTAAGTCTATGGTCATATTTAATAAAGCTGGGCATAGATGTAGCACCCTCTGGTGTGTGAAAGAAGTTAGCGTAGTGTGTGTTAGAAGTTAGTGTAGGCAAACCATACTCTGACTCACATTTTGGCTGGTGAGTCTTACATGGGTCAGGGTTTACTAGAGTTCAGGGCTGGGTGACTCATCCTGGCAGCTCCCTGGTGCCTCCCCCTGGTGTAGAAGATTCTCCAGGGTGGGGTTTAGGAGGAGCTGCCTTGAATATTTCTGGAGCCTTGGCCAATTCTCAGCAGGGGGCTGAGATAACGTCATAAATAGACATGGGCTATGGGCAGTCGGGTGGAAGATGAAGATACTGTGTTAATGAAGCTGTCCGTGGCCCTCAGGGGTGCCCCCTAGTCTGGTGAGAAGTGGGAGTGGGTACTTGCCAAAACCAGATAACCACTCCCCTCTCACCAACGAAGGGTACCAAATGTGGCACCGGAGGGGGGGAGTAGGCAGATAAGTGGAGCTTCCCCTTTTGGGTGGAGCTCCGCTTTAAGTCTTCAGCCCTTTCCCTGAGAGATCTCCTGAGAGTCAGCCGGATGGGCTGGTGAAGAGTCAGATGGGTGGGATGGTATAGAGAGACGGTCGGAAGGACCGACGGAGAGATATGGTAGGGTGGGTAGACTGAGAAGTGGTCGGGTAGGCCGACTGAGAGTCCTCTAGAGAGTCCCTTTCCCGACTTCTGAATTTCGCCTCGAGGTGGGTTTTCCCCTTCGAGGTGAATAGACGGATGAGGGGGGGAGGCCACGGTGTAAACCATGGGAAGCAACCACTCTCCCCTCACCAATAGACCAAAACCGTTCATGGGTGAGGGTGAAGAGTGGTCTGATCCCCCGTGGGGACTCCCGGTGCCTGTCGAAGTAATTGTGTCATAGAAGTAGAAGG
>BLSH010151925.1:981586-997948 GCA_018402905.1 Glandirana rugosa | reverse complement strand
CCCCCCCCCCCCCCCCCGCCGGGAGAACACAATGGCTCCGCAGGAGGGAATCCCCTATCAACGCTGACTGTGGTCTGACTAACTGTCAACACTGACTGTGGTCTGCCTAACTGTCAACACTGACTGTGGTCTGCCTAACTGTCAACACTGACTATGGTCTGACTAACTGTCAACACTGACTGTTGTTGCAGGAAAGAAGTTTGCTCTATGTCCCGCCTTACCAAGCTATTATTTAGTTCTCAGCAGATAGTGTGACAAATAATTACTGTCATGCATCAATGTACACAAATTTATTTTATATATATATATATTTTTTAGACAGTTTTCTTTTGGTGGTATTTAATAACCAAATGGTTTTTATTTTTTACTATGTAAAGAAACATATTTCCCTTACTTTCTATTATAAAACATTATGTGCAGGATAAGGGAGGTGAAAGTGTTAATATACAGGTCAATGCAGAGACAAGATAGTGAAGAGATATACTGAAGGGTGATTTATTTATTCATTAGTTGGTGTGAGCTCACTACTGTAAACACTATACTGTATACATTTGTGATCGCTGTGATTGGACACCACAGAGATCATAGTATGGAGCTGCATGAATAGGCTCTGTACCCTGTGTTTGCCATCTGAGCTGTGCTCACAGCCATTAACAGGCACACTGGCAACCCGAGAGCAATTTCTGCAGTGTCGTATTTATGTGTTACTGCAGAAAAAAGTGTCAACCAATTTGCAGTTCAAAACCGTATGGTGGTATACAAGTGGTTAAAGCTGGAGTCCAGCTAAAAAAAACTGCAGCACCAGAAGCTCAGAGCCAAGAAGAGGACAATCATCCCTGCAGTGAAGATTTCTCTAGGATCCAGCTGCCTACACAATGTGGGACAAGTAAGTGATTTGACTAAAGCTTTTGGGACTTTCTTTTTAGCTAAACTCCAGCTATAAAGAGACACAGTCAACCAAACAGAAATGGCAAATGCTCCAATCAACTCATTACTAGCTTTAAAACCCCCATCCATCCAATGATACGAATGTTTTGTGTTTCTACACTGGTCAGTTGCTCCATTGGAACCTATGGGAAATTCCTGTTGCTGCTAGGTTTGGCCTAAATGGACAAAGTGACAAATTTTCTATAACAAAAAAAAAAATCAATTAGGCTGTATAGAATTTCTACGCAGACATTGTGATAAATGGTTTTATTATTAGAAGATTGCAGGCTAAGCAAATTAGGGGAATTCTTTTGCTGCAAGAGAACTTAGGAAAAATTAGGAACATTTTGCAAAGTTTGTAAAGTATAAAAGATGAATCACCCCAACTAAACTAGTGACATCTCATGGAGGACATCCCAGGGAGGACATCCCAGGGAGGACATCCCAGGGAGGACAGGTGGCACATTGATATGTTCAGTAGCATGAGCTGCTTCAGTACCACCATTCCTGGCACACTATACAGAGGGCACCTTCGATCCTTGGTACTATTAAAGCCCAACTTCTGGAAAATTGAAAAGTATACCTTGTGGTGGGGCTGAGCTCATACTGCAATAGTTAATTGTCATTTAGTCTAGGGGAGAGTTAAAGAGCTTTTACTTACCAGTAAAAGTATCATCCGTTACTCTGGCAGATGGCGCTCTCCGACATTCCAGCAGTGGACTGTCCCTTGGTGCCATCACATTCAAAGGACCCTACATGACATCAAGGCCTTAGACCACTGGAGCATAGGGGAGAGGATTCTGCGGGAACCAGTCTAGCAGCATGGAGGATCGGGTAAGTGTCAGGGCTGGGCTCTCAAACCTCCTTTCCTAAGTGCTCAGGTTGCTCAGCTGTTGGTTAATTGCCAGCACTCATTGTTCCACAGTGGCTCACCTGGTGATCATTTCCTGCTCGTCATTCAAGCCTACAGACAGCCCCTTCTGGCTATTTAAACTGCCTGGTTCCTTCCTTCCGTGCCTTCACCTGGTCAACATATCTGTAGATTCTCTGCTGTGTTGAAGACTTGCCTGGCTGACGTCCCTTCTGGTTCCTGATTCTGTCTGCTGCTTCTGACTACGCTGATCTCTGGCTTCCTGATTTACTGACCTGTTCTGATTACCCACTTTGGCTACTGAACCCCCGGCTATGTTTTGACTATGTGTACTATTTGTACCATTTTATTAAAAGATGTGATTTTTACTGCATTTTCTGTTTACGTCTGATTCATGGTTCCTGAAAGTAAATATACAGTATGTACTTTAACAAGTCCCCTAGATCTTAACAAGCAGTTAACACCCATAGTGCTGGTGCAGCCCCAACGCAAGGGATAATTTTTGTGTTTCTCAGAGTTGTTCTCAGTTCTTTTTAAATTGGACAATTTTTACAGAGAAGAGATCTGTGATGCTCATTGCCGCCACCCCCCCCCCAATCCATGCATCTGGCCCCTTTCCGAATGCAGGATGTATGGATTCTAATGCGGGGTGGGTGGTTTTTTGAAGCACCGATTAGAGCCAGAGGCTCTAATAAGATTCAAAATAGGGTGGGCTCGGGGCGCTGAGAATGCGCCCGGAGCCCATCCAGGTGTGAGAGAATAGTGAATGAATATTCCCCAATACTCACACTGAATTGCCTCTCCACCAATCAGGAAGCAGGGGTTTGAGACCCGTTTCCCGATTGGCTGAAAGGAGAAGCATTCTGATTGGCCGCCGAGGAGGAGGGAGGAGACGGAAGCCACTGAACAGGGGAAGGAGAAGCTGCTTGTGATGCCCGCTGCTGTGATGCCCACGGAGGAGAGCCGTGGAAGACGCCTGTGATTGCCCGCCACGAATGGGGTAAGTGCACCGACCGACTGACGAGCGAGATTGGCAGGTGCACTGTTTGCCGCCCCCCAAAAAATTACCACCAGCTGCTACTGGCGATGCGCCTGGGGTGTCTGCCCTCCTGCCAACCCCTTTTTCCTGCTCTGGCTTTACCTGTTACAGAGTGTTATAGCATGTTAGCCAGGGTATAGTTTAAAGCTGAACTACAACCTTATTTCAGTACTGGAATTGCTCAATCTGATTTCACTGCACACTGAGAGCTTCTCAGCATCACATATGGGTGTTTCCTAAAACAGTCTAGGTGCAAACAGCACCCACCTAGGAACTCCAACTCCTCCATACTGACATCCACCCATCAAGCAGGGCTGGCCCAAGACATTGTGCTGCCTGGGTCCAAGAATGAAATCCCCACCTCCCCCAAATAAAAAAAAAATCACTTGCACCAAAAGGCCCCCACATCTATTATTTTATATCATGATAATTAAAACTAAAATTAAATGTATCAGGAAGTCAGATTTACATGCAACAGCACCTTGTCTATATGCAAAATTATATGATATACCATTATGTTCAATTCCAAGGGACGAGCGAGGGCAGTATAGGGACAGGCTGGGGTAGTTTATGGACAGGCTAGGGTAGTATATAGACAGACTAGGGCAGTATATAGACAGGCTAGGGTAGTATATAGACAGGCTAGGGCCGTATAGGGACAGGCTGGGGTAGTATATAGACAGGTTACGGCAGTATATAGATAGGCTAGGGTAGTATATAGACAGGTTAGGGCAGTATAGGGATAGGATAGTATATGGACAGGTTAGGGTAGTATATGGACAGGCTAGGGTAGTATATAGACAGGCTAGGGTAGTATATAGACAGGCTAAGGCAGTATATAGATAGGCTGGGTTGGATATAGACAGGTGAGGGCAGTATAGGGATGGGCTAGGGTAGTATAGGGGCAGGTGGAGCAGCCCGGGGGCAGTTGTCATCATGAAACACAAAACTGCTGGAAAAAAAATCTTGGTTGTCAATTTTCTGGGTATATAGAAGAGGAGGTTGTGGTTTCATTTGCCGCCCCTCTCAAAGTGCTGCCTGGGCCCAATGGACCCACTGGGACCCATGGTAGGGCCGGCCCTGTCATCAAGTCATTTTGACATTTGCATGATTCCTCCTCTGTACCAGCCTGTCGCTTGCACCGGGGCTGAGTGTTCTTGAGAGGAGCATTGAGGCAGGGTGCTGTGATGTTTTCAGAAAGCTATGTACAGCACTCTACTGGCCCCTCCCTTTAGCCATGGCCTGCCTGCATTGCTTAGAGAAACACAGAGACCCAGCAATGATGATATGGGTATAAAAAAAGGTATATAATATAAACAGAAAGATTTTATTTAAAAATGTGTAGCATCTTCTACCTTTTAGGTAGGTGATTAGAGAGAGGTTTTTGTGTTAGGTGAGGTAAATTTAATCAGGCCTGATTGTTTTGATTCTGGGTCAGGGAGTGGCTCAGGAAGTGGCTGGTGACTCGCAGGTGGTGACATCTCTTGGTTACCTCCCCTTTGATTCTAGAGGGTTCTAGTAGAAAGGGTGGGGAAGAGAGGTGGAGCTGCCTGGGGCATTTGGGGAGCTATGACCAATCCCCAACCTGGATTGGCAGGGGGCAGGCCTCCTTAAATAACTTGGGTCAGCCCAGCCAAGGAGGAGAGTTCTTGTGGAAGAAATGGAGATGGAGTAGTACAGAGGCTGTCAGGGCCTAGAGGCAGCCCCCAATCTAGGGGGGGGGGTGACTTTGGCCTGGGCCTCGGGTGCAACCAGGAGGATAGCAGAGATCCTGGAACAGAGGCACAAGGCAGAGAGCAGGAAGAGGACAGCGGGAGAGAGTACTGCCAGAAAGATCTCCAGGAGAGGAACTACAAGTTGTGTCAGGTGTCAGTGAGTGATACACACCCTGGGAAGCTGGAAGAGGCACACCGAAGCGGATCGGGGCGAGATACAGTCTGAGATGGGTGCAAGAGCCAGTTGGGATTATGGTGTCACTGGGCAGTGGAGTTGGGTCATTGTGGCCAGGAGGGCTGGGAGCAGTAGTCCATCAAAGCTAGCTAGCACACTTCTATTTTTGTTGCACTGGGGGCCAAGGTCCCTGCCTGTAATGAGTGGCTCACCGAGGCCTTGCTAACTTGAGAGCAGGCCTCATTATGTGCTAGCTAGGCCGGAACCAAGTGTTGTGCTGGAGGAAGAAGGGTAGATTGAGAAGCAAGTGTTGTCCTGGAGGAAGAGGAGAAGTGTATATACTGGAGTGTATATAGATGGTCCAGTTCAAGAACTGTTAATCTGCTGGGCATCCCATAATTACCCTTGACCTATCCAAGTTAAACCCCCTTATAAAAAAACAAAAAAACACAAGTACCGGCCTGTTCTTCCTGACTCCGGATTCAAGGACATGTGTGATTGAGGGCAGAGTGACAGGTGAACCACAACTTCCAGCAACCCCTACGGGGGCATGGCTACAAATTTAATTAGCATGTTGATGAGGGCGGAATGGAGGAACAAGGGAATGCAAAATATAAGCTTATTAATTTTAGCTTTAAGTTCCAAACGTTCTTCTTGGACCTTTACCTGGTTTTCTAAAGGCTACTGTCAATATAGACTTTTCCAAAGTTCCAAATAAAATTATTAAAATGAATTATTTTCTCTTTGTTTTCATATTTTGTCAATGCAGCAAAAAGGCTTGCCAGGATTATGCCTGTGGAGGCTGCAGGGAACATATAATAAGGGTTCAGGACGGAGGCGACCAGAGCCTACTGATACTGTAAATATGCTTGCATGAAGAAGCCTGATACAAACACAGGACAAAGACCTTCAGAGTGCAGTTAATCATCTTGGCTTGCCCCGGGGGCATCCTCTTTGTTATTGTGTAAGTGCTGGAAAATATTAAATTAGCAGCTTTTTCATGAGGATGTGTTTACTACATGGTCTGTAATTATGGCAATTCTCTTGGCTGCCGCCAGTTTCAACACTGCTAATATAACAGGGAAAGATATTAAATCCTGAAAAATGAGATGATAAGCGGCCTTTGATATGGTAATTTCTTTGTACATCGTATTGCGTGTTTTGTATAATTTCTCATAAAACAAAAAGACAAAATGGAGTGCTTTGTACTGAAACACTATTGTTTATTTTTAAAGATAATGTATTAATTAGTCATTTGATAGACATGCTTACTAGACCACAAATGACCATAAAATAGAACCACATTAAAATTTGTGGACAGCAAGATGCCTTTTTTTCAAAGAAAATCTATCACAGCAAGCAATTCCTGAGCACACCCACTATCCTGTGTTAAGCCAGCCATACATGGCTGATTCAGCAAGGACCGTCCAAGATTCGATCCATCTATGGGCTGACTGATTGTACCCAAGATTGACTTCCCACATTGGTGTGCACAGGGGGTGTGCCAGGTGTGTGGCACACCCTAATCTCCCCCGTGCAGTTTAGATTCCCCCTGCTGCCCGGGCCCGTGCCATTTACCAGCCACTTTCTTTTCTGAATGAGCACAGTGAGTGATTGATACAGATCTGTGATCTGTACAAACTGTGTTTACTAGGCTTCAGTTTGTGAATGAACAGGAAGTCGCTCAGTACAAAGCATTTCCCATTCATTCACTGTCCAGTTCAGCTGTCCCTACAGAGAAAGGGGCTTGGGAATCTCTGTCCTCAGCCTCTTTCTTTGTCGCAAAAGCAAGACATTAGGGGTCTGTTTAGACCCCTAATATTTCACCAAAGTTCCCTAAAAAAATTGTAAATAAAAAATATTGTAAAAATATAAGAGAAAACTACTGGCACTGCCCGCTGCCCTACTGCTACCAATCTGTGCCCTACTAACACCATCCACAGCCCTACTGACACCGTCCATGTTTTAATACATTTTAAAACGTTTGTTTACATTTATAAGTGTGTGTCTGTCTGTATATAATGTATACACACACACACACACACACAGACACACGCATGTGTGTTTTAGCTTTGGGGTGCACTACCTAATGCCATAGTCTGCGAACGCCAATAACTTTCCATATAGCAAGCAATTGTGCTGCAAGTTTGAAAATGACTTGCTAAGCTATTGCTGGACTTGCCAGGCTTCACAAGTTTGTTGCACAATTGTAGCAAGTCTGCATTGCATGACTCCAGATCAACTTTCTTTGCAAACATTCTGCAAGTCTGCTGCAAGCTCTGGTTCAGTTATGTTGTGCAATAGTCATCCCACCACAGGGGTCACTGTGACTTGCAGAGCTCTTGATGTAGACTCACTACTGCAACTTTGCTCTTGCTAGAGACTTGTTATGCAAATTTGCTACAGAGTGAAAATGTGTCCACTAGAAGTTGTGCTTCAATTGCTCTGCAAAGTGTACAACTTGCCAGTGAAAGTGTGCATCAAGTGAACAAGACATACAATTCAACACTGTTACAAATTTATGGCAATAAATCCTTGCTATCTGAGTTTACTGTGGGCGACATGTACAGGCACAATCAAATAATCGTGTACCTGTATGTTAGTACCTTCTTCCAGCTTCAGGACACGTGCGCATTACCACCCCCCACCCCCCCAACCAACTTCCACTGTGTCCAACCACATTTTGTGAACAGATTTCAGCCAATGATTCATGGCTGGGACCCGCTGATCCGCTGTGTCCAATCACAGCCCACAGCCCTATGTTGACAAACACACAGGGCTCTGTACAAAGGGACATATATGTAAAAGGGGGGAAAGGAAAATTAAGACTTTAAATGAGGCTTGCACATGGTGATGTGGGCTTTCATCCCTGATGCAATGCAATAGAAAGGGGAATTGGAACTTTGTGTGAGGTAGTTGACAATTGAATGAGATATGCATATATAGTGACTTATTACGTTTATTAGTCATATAGAGCAGGGATATGCAATTAGTGGACCTCCAGCTGTTGCAAAACTACAAGTCCCATCATGCCTCTGCCTCTGGGTGTCATGCTTGTGGCTGTCAGAGTCTTGCTATGCCTCATGGGACTTTTAGTTCTGCAACAGCTGGAGGTTCGCTAATTGCATATCCCTGATATAGAGGATATACATTCGCACTCAACATAAATTACATTAAAAGCCACTACATATATATAAAAAAGGGGTAAAGTACAGTTCATAAATATATAAAGTAGGAGATCAATAACGTTACAAACAATTCATAACTATACACAGTATGAAACATAATATAGCACCACATTCCAATAGCCAATGTAAGGAGTAAACCTCCATATAAAATATACAAAATGAACATTATGTATTAAATATAACGGGGATGATAAATGGTGTGTGATGATGGTGAACTTGAAATAAAATAGCATCCTGTCAAAACTCTACACGTTTTGTGTTAGTAAGAACATTTTGATGATTAGAAGTGCCGTGAGTAAATACCAAATACCTTCGTCCAAAAACAAATTGTAACAAGACGAGAAGGGAAAAAAGAAAATTTCCCTTGCTGGAGGCACTAACAGTGGACTTTAATGGTACCGTACATGTCAAGTACAAAATAGTTTATAAAAATATAAATTTTATTACAAATTATCATCTTTAAAAAGGGAAAAACACATTTACATAGATAGCTAAGATGCACACAAGGCATAGATCAAACATCTGTGTGGTTTATGATCATGGTGGGGTGGATACTTATGCACTTTTATGTAAACTCAACATGTTTCACGGACTACAGATGTGTCATCGCTTCTTCAGGAGTCTTTTATACAGAGGGGGGAGCAAAATTAATTTGATGCCTGTTTCATACTGTAACAGTGAACAATAAAACATTACATTAAATAACAATATAACAATTGTACATAGACAGATATCTCCAATGAGGAGTAATGTAATGGTGCAGTCACACTCACGACTCACGGGATAAGGTCTGCCCCGGCGGATGCGGGAACCAACAGTGTGCAGAAGGGCAAGGACAATCTGGATCAAAAGATGCATAGGATGATGATAAGTGAATGTCAAAAGATGGGTTGGAGATTACACCTTTTCCCGTGAGTCGTGAGTGTGGCTGCACCATGGGTAAGGGGGTCTTAGGGGGTGATCAATGCACAAAAACAATACCACAATATGTTACATTACTCCTCATTGGAGATATGTGTCTATGTACAATTGTTATATTGTTATCTAATGTAATGTTTTATTTTTCACTGTTACAGTATGACACAGGCATCAAAATTCATTTTGCACACTCCTCTGTATAAAAGACTCCTGAAGAAGCGGTGACACATCTGTAGTCCATGAAACATGTTGAGTTTACAGAAAAGTACATAAGTATCCATCATGATCATAAACCACGCAAATGTTTGATCTTTGCCTTGTGTACATCTTATCTATCTATGTAAATATGTTTTCTCCTTAAAGATGATAATTTGTAATAAAATGTATATCTTTATAAACTATTTTGTACTTGATGTGTGTGGTACCATTAAAGTCCACCGTTAGGGCCTCCAGCAAGGGAAATTTTCTCTTTTCCCTTCTTGTCTTGTTACAGTAAGAACACTTCATCAGGAGTGGGATGCATGCACGAGTCTATAAGAGATATAAACCGGTATTCTCAAATAAAAAATTACAACGTGTAAAAACAAAAGTAGGGACTATTAAATCTAGGTGCTTACAAAGGACTGGGAGGCAGAGATATGTGATCCTGAAACTGGAAGGAACCACTGGAGAGGATCGTCTATCCCGGGAGCTGAGGAAGCCAAACTGCTCACGTAACGAGCGCCTAAATGCACAATCTCTCAATTGGATTATCCATAGTGTATAAGGGGTAATATAATGTGTGGCTCCAATGGGGTCTGTGAAAACATGTTGGCACTATGAGAAAACGTACTGGTGACAGGATAACAATAGTGTCAGACGAGTAAGAACCAATAAAGGGGAAGTGAAAAAATGCCAAGATATGCAAGAGGTGACCATAAAGATCATAGCCAGACAAAGGAAGTGTTGATACATATTCTGTGAAATAGTGTTATAATAAAAGGAAACCAGAGTTACTGCAACAGCCAAGTTGGTGCAATGAAAGGACAAAATAGTAGGTGCTGGAATAGTTACCTCAAGTGTAAAGCAGATCGACCGACGTGTTCCCCAAGAGTGTAACATAACCAAGGTGCAAGAGAGATTGGATGGAGAAGGTGATAGATAGGCATCCTGCCCACCCACAGGTAGCCTCCAACGTCACGCAGGGCATGATAGAGGAGGGGAGGCGTCCACCCCCAGCCGAGACCGCTGTCTGGAAATGGCACCAAAACCCCCCTTTTCACTTCCATTTTATTGGTTCTTACTCGTCTGACACTATTGTTATCCTGTCACCAGTAAGTTTTCTCATAGTGCCTACATTTTTTCACAGACCCTATTGGAGCCACACATCACATTACCCCTTATACACTATGGTGAACTCAATTTCTTGGGGAGATTGTGCATTTAGGCGCTCTCTACGTGAGCAGTGTGGCTTCCTCAGCTCCCGGGATAGACGATCCTCTCCAGTGGTTCCTTCCAGTTTCAGGATCACATATCTCTGCCTCCCAGTGCTTTGTAAGCACCTAGATTTAATAGTCCCTACTTTTGTTTTTACATATTGGAATTTTTTATTTGAGAATACCGGTTTATATCTTTTACACTAGTGCATGCATCCCTCTCCTGATGAAGTGTTCTTACTAACACGAAATGCATAGAGTATTGACAGGATGCTTCTTTATTTCAAGTTCACCATCATCCCACACCATTTATCATCCCCATTATACTTAATACATAATGTTCATTTTGTATATTTTATATGGAGATTTACTCCTTACATTGGCTATTGGAATGTGGTGCTATATTATGTTTCATACTGTGTATAGTTATGAATTGTTTGTAACTTTATCGATCTCCTATTTTATATATTTATGAACTGTACTTTACCCCTTTTTTATATATATGTAGTGGCTTTTAATGGAACTCATGTTGAGTGTGCTTGTATACCCTATATATGACTAATAAACTTAATAAGTCACCATATATGCATATCTCATTCAATCTACCTCACACAAAGTCCCAATTCCCCTTTCTATTGCAGTGCATCAGGGATGGAAGCCTGCATCACCATGTGCAAGCCTCATTTAAAGTCTTAATTTTCCTTTCCCCCCTTTTACATATATGTCCCTCTGTACAGAGCCCTGTGTGTTTGTCAAGTGATTGTAAAGCTTTGTTTTTTTTTTTTTTTTATAACAATTTGGTCATACTTACCTGCTCTGTGCAAGGGTTTTGCACCGAGTGGCCCTGATCCTCCTTTTCTGGGGTCCCCCGGCGGCACTCCTGGCTCCTCCTTATCACCGGGTGCCCCCCACGGAGAGCTGCTTTCCATGGGGGCACTCGTGCGGGTGCGCTCGCGAGTCCTGCTGCTGCATCCATTGACACAGACAGCAGGACTCTGCCCCGCCCCCGGCCCCCATGTCGCTGGATTTGATTGATAGCAGTGGGAGCCAATGGCACTGTGCAGAATCACATATATATAATATACTAGTAGCAGCCCATCCATTAAGGGCGCCCGGGCGCCGCCCCCTCTATCCCCACCACCACCTTATGCTAATGGATAGATTCATGCATTGCATGGATCTATCCATGGCCGTCGCTGCCACCCCCTATAGTCATGCGGCCGGCCGCATGAATTATAGAAACATCAGTGTTTTTTGAAGCAACTGATTAGAGCCATAGGCTCCAATAGGCTTCTAAATAGAGTGGCTCGGAGCGCAGAGCATGGCGCCGCGAGCCCACCGACGTGTGTTACAAAAGCAAATGAATATTTGCTTTTCTAACACTGCATCGCCACTCAGCTAATCGGGATGCGCCAGTATGTTACCCGATTGGCTGAATGATCAGGCAATCCTATTGGATGCCTTTCTCAGACGAGGAGGGGGTTTAGCTCCCACTCGCCAGACACAACTCGCTGCCCGCCCGGCCCGCTTCCTAGATGGGGTAAGTGCGGGACTTTGATGTCCCGACTACCCTGGGGGGGATCTGCTGGGGGGATCTTCTGTCAGTGCCGCAAGCTCTGCGGCGGGGGTGGGGGGGCTGTATATGCTATCTGCTGATGCTGTATACCCTTACCTGGTAATGCTGTATATACCCTATCTGTGATGCTATATACTCCTACCTGCTGATGCTGTATATACCCCTATCTGCTGATGCTGTATATGCCACTATCTGTGATTCTGTATACTCCTATCTGGTGATTCTGTATACTCCTATCTGGTGATGCTGGGCTGTATACTCCTGACACAATGGGTGGAATCTATAAGGGGTGGGACTTATAAGAAGTGGGAGGGGCCAAAAAGAAAGGGCGGGGTCTGGCGCCCCCGCATCCTAAAATTTCACCAGCCGCCACTGATATATACATGTGTCAGGTCACCTGGGGTTAGGTGACAGATGCACGCCATTGGGGTAGGTGCGCACCACTATGGTTGTGGACCCGTTGGCTGACTGCTGCGGATGGGGCTCTGGGTGATTCAGGAAAGCAGGTCCCCCTGAGTACCCACACAGATCCCACAGGGAGCATAAAATTCCCCAGGACGCGGAGTCTAAGAGCCAGCAGGTATTCACCAGAGCCTCTGATGGTGAGGATGGACTGCGTTGCAGCTGATTCCAGGTCGCGGCCCCCAGGGTCTCCCAGCTCATGCTCACGGCTGGCTTCAGGTGGACAGAGAGGAAGCAGCAGGCCAGGGCTACAAGGGATGGTCAAGAAGGTGCACCAAGGGTCAGGGCAACAAGTAGACAGGAATAGCCAGAACATGCCAAAGGTCAGTACACAGAAACAGACATAGAGCACACGGCAGGAAACACACACACAGCAAGCATAACACACTAATATTGATCGACAGCGCTGGCTTGTAGTGCATGGTGTTATATAATGTTCCCAGTTAGAGGCTGGGGTGGAGCCCTGTGAGGGAAGATTACTTAAGCACACAGGTAAGAGGTGCACAGTCTCTAAGCTGAACATAAGCAGAGAGGTAAGCAGACAGACAGGACATGAAATGTTACTGCAGATTCATGACAACATGATTCTGCACTTGCGGGTAGAGGGCAAGCACGCGCCTCCAGCTTCTGCTGGGATTTGTCATAGCAGAGGCTGATCAGCGGGTTTTGGCCAATGGATGTCCATTGGCATCTGCCGATCGTCTGGAAATCACACAAAATGGAGCTCTGCCTATGTAAACAAGGCAGAGCACCGTTCTGACAGAAGGGAAGTGATATATTTTCTTTTCCTGCAAAACAGGGAATAACATCCATCACTTCCCTTAGTAAAAGCCCCAGTGTACACAAACACACTGGCTGTGCACACATTTAACCCTTTGATCGCTTTAGCTGTTTAACACCTTCCCAGCCAGTGCCATTAGTACAGTGCATATTTTTATCACTGATCACCGTATTAGTGTCACTGGTTCCCACAAAGTGTCAAAAGTATCAGTTAGTGTCCAGTTGTCCACCGCAATACTGCAGTCCCGCTATAAGTCGCTGATCACCACCATTATTAGCATAAAAAATGAATAATTCCAGTATATATCCCATAGTTTGTAGATTCTATACCTTTTGCACAAACCAATCAATATACGTTTATTGGTATTTTTTTTACCAAAAAGATGTAGCAGAATACATATTGGCCTAAATTGATGAAGAAATTAGATTTTTTAAAAAAATTTTTATTGGATATGTGTTATAGCAGAAAGTTTAAAAATATTGTTTTTTTTTTTCAAAATCGTCTGCTTTTTTTGTTTATAGTGCAAAAAATAAAAACCACAGAGGTGATCAATCTCTATTTGTGGGAAGAGAAGGATCTAATTTTATTTGGGTACAGCGTAGCAGCGCAGCGCAATTGTCAGTTAAAGTAATGCAGTGCCGTATCGCAAAAAAATGATCTCGTCATGAAGGGATGTAAACCTTCCGGAGGTCAAGTGGCTATAGCATACACATTATTGTCAGTGTTCATTTGCTAAGGAGGTTAGATACTGTGTGTGTGCTGTATGCATATTTGTACTACTCTGTATGTCTTCTATTGTTTACTAAAAATTGTAAGTAGTTTGTATGTACAACCTTCTTGTTTACTACCAGGCTTTAGTTGCCTTGCTTTACTGCAAAGGAACTGAAATGTACAAGTAAAACACCCTTTTATTTATAGGACTTCCATACCTCCCAACATTCTGAGATGTGAATGAGGGAGACCTATTAGCAAAATTATGTAGGCATAGGACACACCCACTGCCACACCCCCTTAAAGGAGAATTGTACCAAGAAAAAAAAACCCACAGGTGCTTTTTTACCACTAATATTCCTTTATATTGGCTTTTGAAATGTAGAAATTGAATGAAAATTTTAGCACTGGGAAACATTTTCTGATAAGTAAATAGTGCATTTTATATACAACTATATAGATCAGACCAAAATGAGGGACAAATGAGGAGGAAAGAGGAACAGAGGGACTTTGTTCCAAAATAAGGGACAGTCTTTTGAAAATATTCGACAGTCAGTGGCGGCTCGTCCATATGGGGTGCCCCCAAATCCATGCTCCCGGCCTCTAATCTACATGCAGGGCACCGGGTGCATGGTTTCCAACGTTTTTTTTTTAAGTACATAATTAGAGCCTGAGGCTCTAATTGGCTTAAAAAAAGGGTGGACTCTGGGCGCAAAGCCACCTCGTTAATATTAAATTAATTATTTAGCAACAGCCGCCACTGGGGACAGTTGGTAGCTTTGGATTTCTGTTTATAGCAGAAACTCAGCATTACATGCGGGCATTACCCAGAACAGTCTGCATGCAAATACAGTCTGCCTAGGAATGCCCACACCTCCAGACTGACATCCACCCATCAAGGCATTTTGATATTTTATAACTCCTCCCAAGAGCCAGCACACTGCTTGCATCAGGACTGAAGGTTCTTAACGAGAGCACTGAAGCAGAGTGCTGTGATGTTTGTAGGAAGCTATGTACAGCACCCTACTGGTCCCTCCCACCAGCCACGATCTGCCTACATTGTATAGAGAACCACAGACATGATGTTATGGGGTCTAAAATGAAATATTTCCCAAAAATTGAAATGTTATATTTAAAAATATCGTTAGCATGTTGAAGCAGACAAAACTATAGCTTTAAATGTATCAAAATATCGATATCATTCTGATTTGAATATATTGCCAGGATCATTCCGCGTTTAAAGTCGAGCTCCTGTGCTACAATAAAATAAAAGATCAGTTTATAGTATTGGTATATGCAGTAAATTTGCAACATTTATGTCATGCACTAAAAATATAACATCTGCCTGTGGTGTCAGTAAAGATATTCTAGCAGTCTCTGGTGTCTGTCATGTATAATGCAAACATCATATGACTGAGAAAATGTAATTCCAGCCTGTGGTGTGAGTATAATGTGCCAGCCTCCGGTGTCTGTAAATTCATAAAACAAATCTTTCATGTTTAGGAGAATACATTTGCCAGTCACTGGCAGGAGTACATTTCTAATGCTGAACCCTGGATGTACATCCCAACTGGGGCTCTTACCTCCTCCAAGCCTTTAGTCAGAGCGGAGCGACAAATAGATGTACAGAATGTAGTTGCTCATTCCTTGCTGGTTTGGGTACCTAAGGCAATCTACCGTTATTGCATTGCCCTTAAAGTGATAGTAAAGCCTCATGCACACTGGGCCTTAAAAATGCCACTTTTAGGAGCATTTGACTCTTTTTCTGCCTCTAACTGCCCCTCAATGTTAACCTATGTGTCCACATGGCCACTGAAAAGGCAGTACAGCCAGCCCTTCTGTACTGGACCTGGACCCCATCAGTTCAAAAGGGGGGCCTGGGCACCTGCTAACTATCTTATTGCAGACACTGATCCTCTTCTGCCTCCCCCTGCAGCGCTGCCGGCTTCTCCTCCTCTTTCTCCCTCTGGCTTCACTGCAAGGGGATTTTTTTCTAGCACATGCGCCCCTTGCATCTGCTGTCTGAGCCCCCCTACGTGCCCCTTTCTCCTGCAGCACTGCCAGCTTATCCTCCTCTTTCTCCCTCTGGCTTCACTGCAATGGGGATTGGTTCTAGCACATGCGCCCCTTCCATCTGCTGTCTGGGCCCCCCTGTGTTTCCCTTTCCCCCGCAGCACTGCCAGCTTATCCTCCTCTTTCTCCCTCCAGCTTCACTGCAAGGGGATTGGTTCTAGCACATAAACCCCTTCCAACTGCTGTCTAGGCCCCCCTGTGTTCCCCTTTCCAATGCAGTGCTGCCAGCTTCTCCTCCTCTTTCTCCCTCCAGCTTTACTGCAGGGGGATTGGTTCTAGCACATGAACCCTTTCTAACTGCTGTCTGGGCCCCCCTATTTTCCCCTTTCCCACGCAGTGCTGCCAGTTTCTCCATCTCTTTCTCCCTCCAGCTTCACTGCAGGGGGATTGGTTCTAGCACATGAACCCCTTCCAACTGCTGTCTGGGCCCCCCTGTGTTCCCCTTTCCCCCGCAGCACCCTATTCGACCGTCACGACGCCCCCTTTCCCCTTGTGTCCCCCCGGGTCTGTC
>BLSH010151925.1:958270-977348 GCA_018402905.1 Glandirana rugosa | reverse complement strand
GTCATTGGCAGTGAAGGGGTTAACCAGCAGGGGGCAGTGAAGGGGTTAATAAATGTTCCCTGGGTGTGTTCTAACTGTGGGGGGGCAGGGCTGGCCGGGACATGACAGATCTCACTGATCCCAGTGACAGGGATCAGTAGATCTGTCCTGTCCCCTGTCACAGAACGGGGAACCGCCGTGTTTACAACGGCGGTTCCCCGTTCTGAGGCTCCTGAAGGTGATCGGCGGGTCCGGGCGGACATCGAGTCCGCCCGACCCGCGGGCACGCTCGCGCAGCGTGCGGCGCGCGCCGCCGCTGCCGCCAGGGGGCGCGCGGGAGCATGCGCAGTGGAGGACGTCCATGGACGTCCTCCGGGCATTTCAGATCCGCGCTGGAGCCGTAAATTGGCTATAGCGCGGATCTGAAGTGGTTAAAGGTGTTGTAAGCCCTTGAGGTTTTTCCACCTTTTTCATCTATGCATTAAGGTGAAAAACCTCCTGTATTGCAGCTGCCACACAGAACCCTCCTTTTACTTACCTGAACCTGATCGTTCCAGCAACGGGGACGAGCACAGCAGCTCCAGCCACTGGCTCGGGTTCTGATTGGATAGATTGATAGCAGGGGAGCCATTTGCTCCTGCTGCTGTCAATCAAATAAAGAGATATGGGAGCTGGGGGGCGGGGCCGGGTCCTGCTGTCTGTGTCAATGGATGCAACAGCAGGACTCGAGAGAGTGCTTCCCTGAGGGGGCACACGATGAAGAGAAGGAGCCAGGAGCGCCGCCGGGGGATCCCAGAAAAGGAGGACCGGGGCCACTCTGTGCAAAACCCTTGTACAAAGGAGGTAAGTATAACATGTTTGTTACTTTAAAAAAACCCAAACCTTTCCAACCCCTTTGAGAGTCACTGTAATATACTTTGAATATACTTTGGATTTTATTTATTTATTGCTTATTTGCACTTTGTATATATGGGTTTTCATTTGCTCATTTGAACTTATTTGTGATTTCATATATTAGTTTTCAAGACAATATTTGCTTTAATGCACTTTTTCAAATTCATATATTTAAAGGGAGAGCGCATCTTTTCAAGTTTAGATAATTAATTTGAATGGCCAGAATAAATTATTATTCTGACCAATTCAATTAATTAATGCCCTTAAAAGTACTTGAAGCGCTTAAATGCTTTTACAAAACAGTGGCTTTAGGGACATTTTTGATGCTGCTTTTCTCCTGGCAGGAGAAAGGCATTCAGGAGAGTTGGGCAAATACCCAGTGTGCATAAGGCCTAAAAATCCCTCCTCATAGGAGTTTGATTGACAACAGCAGGAACCTATGGCACCTCAGTGTTTCCTGTGAGACAAGGAAGAGCGAGGAACGGAGACATAGCTGGAGCAGTGATAGGAGTCTGGTAAGTGTTTAGGGATGGGGGGCAGTCAGTTGGGCGGTTTTTACCTTAGTGCAGAGAATGCAATACCCTGAAAAAACACAGTAAGAACCACTTTAACCTTTTACCGCCCCTAGGACGTACCCATCCTAAGATTTTTTTGACAGAAAAGACTTTGCATGCTCAACTACCGAAAAACTCCATCTCTTAACAGTTTTTTTTTTCACTAACCACTTCAGCTCCAGAAGGTTTTACTGCCTTCATGACCAGAGCATTTTTTGCTTTTCAGCATTGTGCTACTTTAACTGGTAATCGCACATTGAACACAAATGGAATTTATATATTTTTTTTCACACAAATAGAGCTTTCTTTTGGTGGTATTGGATCACCACTGGATTTTTTTTATTTTTTATTATATTAAAAAAAATACAAAAAAATCCCAATATTTTTTATTTTCTGCTATAAAACATATATCAAATACAGAAACTGAAAAAAAAAAATATTTTCTTCATAAATATAGGTTAACCACTTCAGTCCCGGAAGGATTTCCCAGTTTAGGCACCTTTTGCGATTCGGCACTGCGTCGCTATAACTGATAATTGCGCGGTCGTGCGATGTTGTACCCAAACAAAATTGATGTCATTTTTTCCCACAAATAGAGCTTTCTTTTGGTGGTATTTGATCACCTCTGTGTCA
This sequence comes from Glandirana rugosa, assembly GCA_018402905.1. Classification (NCBI taxonomy): domain Eukaryota; kingdom Metazoa; phylum Chordata; class Amphibia; order Anura; family Ranidae; genus Glandirana; species Glandirana rugosa. The sequence goes on along the minus strand of BLSH010151925.1, from coordinate 975,288 downwards.
TTTCTGATCACCGTTATAAACAAAAAAAAGAGTGACAATTTTGCAAAAAAAAAAACACAATATTTCTTACTTTTTGCTAAAATACAAATAAAAAAAAAAATATAAAAAAACATTTTTTTTCATCGGTTTTGGCCGATTTTTATTCTTCCTCATATTTTTGTTAGAACAAATTGCAATCTGTGTTTATTGATTGGTTTGCACAAAAGTTGCTGCGTTTACGAATGATGAGAATTCATTTATGGGGTTTTTATTTTTTTTTATATTTCACTAGTAATGACAGCGAACTGAGATTTTTGGAGGTACTGCGATATTGGGGCGGACATGTCGGACCATTTTGACACTTTTTTGGGACCATTGGCATTTATACAGCGATCAGTGCTATGAAAATGCACTGATTACTGTGTAAATGCCATTGGCAGTGAATAGGTTAACCTGGAGGGGGCGCTCTAAGGGTTAACTGTGTTCCCTCAGTGTGTTCTAACTGTATGGGGGCTGGGCTGGCAGGGGGAGGGGAGTGATCACGGCTCTCATATACAGGAAGCCTGTGATCACAGCCCTTCCCCCACTGTCAGAACGGAGATTCGTGTTTACATACACAGCCCTCCGTGCTCTCACTGCGGGGGAGCCATCGCGGGTAGCCGGCAGAGATAGAATCCGCCCTACCCGCTCCCTGGCCCCCCCAGGAACACAGTGAGCGCACGCGTGCGCCTCCGGAGGCGAACCTGCGCTCACATTACTCATTCTCCCGGCCACCACCAGGTGACGGCAGTTTGTGGCAATGACCACTTTGCCGCCGTCAAGCCACAGCGGGTGGTCGGCAAGTGGTTAAAATTTATTTTGCTGTATGTTTTTGTTAAAAATTCCAATAAGTGTACATTAATAGCACATCAAAATGCGTCATCACAGCAATCCTAATGCTTGTGATCCACTCCGACTCTCTGTGGCTTCCTCACAATTTTTTTTTTTTTTCGCAAAAAGGTGGATTTCTCCTTTAAGAAAGCTAGCAAGAAGGCAAAAACATAGAATTAAATATTTAATAAATTGTAAAAGCTTCATTACATTGTATCTTTTCGTTGTACAAAGTATTTATCAGCTTCTTTATTTTAAGTCTTTCATTGTCTTAAAAAAAAAATCAGTGAAAAATTCTTGAGAGCTCAAAGTTTGACCTGGAAGTTCAACCTTTAGTACAGACACTTGTATAGACTCTTCTGAACATATTTAGAAGTTAAAGAATCTAATATTACAGTGGAGGCTCAGGACAGAAACCATGTGTGACTGTACCTTGCGATAATCAGGATCTTACAGACAGACGCACGCTCCCAGTCTCTTGGCTTTCTTCTCACCCTTCTTCCAGATACGTGTACAGTCTGAATGAGAATCACACAGTTCGGGTAGTTAGGTGAATAATAGGACAAGTCTGAATCTTGATGTTTCAATGAATGAAAATACCTAAAAATCCCCTTGCAAAACTCTCAAATTTAAAGGGTACCTCCATCGTTGGGTAAAGATCTAAATTAACCCAATTCTGTCTATGCTTTATGCAAAGGCATTAATGTGCCTTCAATGCTGTAGTGTGTACTGAATTATCATCTTCACTTTTATAGTACAATTAAACTGGCACAGTTGCTTTTGAATTTTGCAACACAACCTGAATGATATCATTGAATAAAACAATTAAAAAAAAACCCAGCCATTCCCAACCAGGTTTATGTGGTACCCTATGGGTCCTCCAGAGGCTGCTAGGAGTGCTAGGAGTTCCTTGAGCTGTTCCTGATTGACCTCCCACCTATAGGTGCCTGCATACTTCCAGGACTAACACTGCTTAGCAAAGCTAGCAGCATGATACCAATCATCTTTTTTAAGCTGTCATAAAGGTGGCATTTTGACCACCGACGTAAGGGAGGTAGTCTTCTTACTGACCACCAATGTAAGTGACTTTTTTACCATTGACCCCTGAGAAATTGGTTTCATTAAGGGTTCTTTGAGATATGAACACTATTTTAGGGGTTCCTTTATGGTAAAAAGCTTGAGAAAGACTGACCAAACCCCTTAAACTCAAATTAATACCGAAACCCAAAACTTGAAGAGATCCTGTCACCAGTTTAAATTTTATAAGTGTAAAGGCTATTTTTTTTTTACTAAAGTAAAAATAGTACATCCGTGTGTTTTGATGATTAGCATCATCCTTTTTAAATTAAAAGCCTTTCAAATTCAATGGGCAAGGCCGCTGATGAGTCAGTACAGCCAGCCCACCTGTACTGGGCCCGGGCCTCATCAGTTCAAAAGGGGGGCCCGGGCACCTGCTGAGCAGAAGGGCCGGCTGTACTATCTTATTGCAGACACTAATCCTTATTTGCCTCTTTTCTGCAGCGCTGCCAGCTTCTCCACCTCTCCCTCCGCCCGGCTGCACTGCAGGGGGATTGGTTCTAGCACATGCCCCTCTTACATCTGCTGTCCGGGCCCCCCTGTGTGTCCTTTTCCCCTGCGGCGCTGCCAACTTCTCATCCTCTTTCTCCCTCTGGCTTCACTGCAGGGGGATTGGTTCTAGCACATGCGCCTCTTACATCTGCTGTCTGTTCCCCCCTTTGTGCCCCTTTCTTCCGCAGCTCTTCCAGCTTTTCTCCTCTCCTGCCGGAAACTGCAGGATGGAAAGCGGGGGAAGGGGCCCGTAAATATATCATTTATTGGGCCCTTCCTTTCCTATATAAACACAGTGGGTGATTAGTACCAATCAATTCTGGCCAGGGGGGCCCTGTCAGGTAGGCTTTATGGGGCCCAGTGATTACTAACAGCAGCCCTGTGTGTCCATGCACACATAGGCGTTTAGAGGCAGAAAAAAAACACTGTCAGAAGCAGCAGCGTTTTGGCAGAGAAAAACGCTTGACGTGCCTAAATGCATGGAGCATTTAGCGCTTGAGCATTAATTCATTTGAGACCTCCAATCCCACAGGATGCCATTTGTGGGGAAACACGTCAGGCAGAGTGTGTTTGTGTGACATCATCACTTGCCGGCGGTACCAATCACTACTGTGTCCATTCATCACTGAAGCATAGTAAACTTTAATATGCTTCAGTGTATGAATGAAAAGGAGTCTCAAGTGCTTTCAGTTCATTGATCTGTGCAGCTCTGGCTGCAGAGAAAGATACTGATAAAGCTATGTCCTCAGTCACTTTTGGGGGGGGGGGCTGTCAGGTAGGCTGTATGGGTCCCCGTGATTTCTAACAGCAGCCCTGTTAATAGGAATCTGATAATTCTGTAAGTGTTGGATCCGAATACCTGACCCCGCCTGCACTGCTAGGTCAAGGCTATCTGTAAATAGTCAAACCAGTGTTTGGCGCCAAAAGTTTAAAAAAATGTGATAAAAAATGATTACAGATGTAGCTGCCCCTTATTATGAAAAGATTCCACCTTTTCAAATATAAGATTAAAAAAGTATGGTGCTTACATATTTTATATATAAGTAATATGTATCTCTATACTGTAAAACATACACCACGTGCACATAACAAGAGAGTGTGTAAAATAAAGCCCAATGTGTTATTGCCCCAACAACAATTCTTCAAAAAACTTTTCCAGAAATCCATATCTTCACCACTTGTGCCCAAAATATTGTGAATGCACACTCACCCGAGGTGTTTGACCCCTTTTTACAGGTAGATCACATTGCGAATTTGCCCTCAAAGGCTCTTAGCACCTGGGGATTGGAGTTCGCAATTTTCCTCCAATTTGGGTGATAGCACACTCATGATGATCAAGAGACAGGATTTAAAATCTCATTATATATTATTTATTAAGAAGTTGTGAATCAATAAAACATCAATAGTTACACTCACTTGTATGGGTGCCTCGAACCGGCACCAGTGTATACAGCGTGTGTGGGTGAATTCCGCGCCAGCGCACCTGTCAGAAGCCGGCGTGCGTTCCAAGTCTCACTCTCAGCTCTTAGCCCGGTTGTGATGTCATACAGGACCCTGAATTAGCGGTCCTAGGCTTCTACGCACGTTTCACCAAGGATGGCATCTTCAGGAAGCCTTCATGCCTTTCTGTAAAGTACCGATACTGATAACAGGAGCCACTCACACACAGCTCCAGAGAGACTCGGCACCTGTGCGCTGTGTGTGGTAGTGGACAGAGCTCCTTGCAAAGTGCTGATACTGACATCAGGAGCAACATGACCACAATGCTTTAATTACCAATATCTGCAGGCTGCTCCAGCTGTTAGTACCAGTGCTTTGCAGGCAGCACTGATCAGCAGACTTGTTAATGCAGAGTCCTGTAAAGCCAAAGGGTCGCCATGCAGCCAGGAATTGAAGCCAAAGAGTCATCATGTAGCTATGTGTTTCAATGTCAGTGACCTGTAAAGTATTCAAGCCAAAGGGTCACCATGCAGCCAGACATTGAAGCCAAAGGGTCATCCCATTGCCAGTTTGATCAACGTCAGAGATTTGTAAAGAGTTGAAGTCAAAGGGTCACCATGCTGCCAGACCCTGAAGCCAAAGAGTATGTAGCTAGGTTGTTCAATGTCAGTGGCTTGTAAAGTGTTCAAGCCAAGGGGTAACCATGCAGCCAGGGATTGAAGCCAAAGAGTCATCATGTAGCCACATGTTTCAATGTCAGTGACCTGTAAAGTATTCAAGCCAAAGGGTCACCATGCAGCCAGGCATTGAAGCCAAAGAGTCACCCCATAAGCCAAGCTGTTCAGTGTCAGAGACTTGTAAAGTGTTCAAGCCAAAGGGTCACCTTGCCACCATGCATGGAAGCCAAAAAGGCACCCTGTAGCCAGGTTGTTCAATGTCAGTGTAAAATATTGAAGTCAGAGAGTTACCATGCAGCAAGAGATTGAAGCCAAAGAGTCGCCATGTAACCATGAAGTGAGCAATTTTAGATGGAGTTCATCATTGCAACTCTCCTCTGTTTTACATCACAAAAGTGGAGTTTTCCCTGCAAGAATAGAGTATTGAGACACCTACTGCATACAGTACATTATCTGGATATAAATCACACCTAAATGTTTGTTGAACATCACAGTCCAAATCAATGGACAATAATATGTTGTTGCTCCCTGCCACCCTTTGTAGCCAAGACAGCCTCTGCCCCTACCACAATATTTTGTAATATATATGTGAAAATGCTCATCCCTGCTCTCTCGGCTTTTCTGTTGGCCCCTCTCGTGGGCGGTCTGGCCCTTCTCACAGCTTCCAGCCTAGGACGGTTTTCGCTAGTTGGTATATCCCCGCCATACCTATGTACATGGGCCAGCATCATGCTTATTCTTTTTATTGGATGTGTAATTATTATATGTAGTTCTTTTTTTCACTAACAACTAGGTTTCCCCGTAGACATGTACGAGTTTTCAAATCTCCTGAGGAAGTGAGTGTTGTCTGATGAAATGCTTTAAGATTTGTGCTTGTCCAATGTGAATCATCTGTGATGTTCAATATGTTTGCAGTTATTCACAATTATATATGGATATCAATTTTTTGGTTATGTTTTTCAAGCTTTTTATACCTATTTTGAGCATTTTTAATGTTTATTCCCAATAAAATATAAGTTTTTGCCTTCTTTCATGTGTCTCACAAAGTCCCTCAGGCACTCTTTTTTCTTGTATTATTGCATTTATATATGGGACAGAGTCACATTGCGTCCACACACACCAGCCTTCCTTTGTTGAGTACTGTGGAAATGCTCACACAGATCATTTGTGTGGTCAAGTACTGATGTTGGTTGGCTTGCAATCAGCATTCTAATTCATGCCAATGGTGTTCAGTAGGCTAGAGGTCAGGGTTCTGTGCAGGCCATTTGAGTTCCTCCTATCAAGCTCATGAAACTGTGTCTTAAAGGACCTGGTTTTGTACATCTGAACTCCTTAAACTGGAGGGGTGTACACATATATTTGATCATATAGTGTATCGTTATGTCCCAAGCGCAAGAAATATTTTACATGACTAACATAGCATGGCAGAAAGTGGTGGAAATGGATGGAAATTTTTATGTCCTGTAATATTGTAGAGCGGTGATACTACAAGCGCAAAAATTCTTGGCGATGCTTTCGTGAATATGTAAAGCCATACAGATAAATATTATAATAGCTTCAAGATCTTGATCAGCACTTTCTTTGTTCTTGCTATATTTAGAAAGCAGACTAACTTCTGTGCAGTGTCATAGCTCATGTGTGTTCAGCCATACGTCAAATCTCCGCCAATAAGACAAATTACACAAAGAACAGAAGCCGCGTTTTGGTGTTTACACACCGTCATTGTACATCTGCACGTAGATGAATTCTGGATACATATCCTGACAGGTGGTTCATGCTTATCTTGACATAGCATTTGATGTATTGTTATGTTTTCCTTTTCTTCACACATCGTTCACACTTTACAGTGCTCATTTGAATGACATATTTGCTTTCTTTTGTAGAATCTTCAAATTTGTTTACTAAAGGTATTTTTTTTTTTTTTACATACGGGATGGTTGGAATTGATAAGTGCTATTCCTGGTATTTTTTGTCACAAGGAAAGAGAATGTTGAAGAAAAAATAGAATTAAAATGGTCATGCATGATATTTTTATGGAGGCTGAGGCCCACGGTGTCACACAGTGGAGAAGTAGTATGTAGTAGCATGGTGCGTTTAAACAGAGTCATAGGGGTAGATATCTTTTGTTTAGTTGCCTAAATTATAACTTATTTTATACAGAAGTATTTATACCACTTATTAATATACATCGTCACAAGGGGGCAGTTGGAGCAGAGATCATTGGAGTGGAGTTTATGTTTTGGGTGAAGGGTTTTACACCTAGTTAATATCAAACTCTGTCTATTAATCACTGCCCCCCCTCCCTCCAGGAACTTTATTCTGTCTTTGGGGACCAAAGATTTTCAGTGGGAGGGGGATGTAGCCAGGTGCAGGATACCATAATATGAATGCAGTGGACATTACCTTCATTGCTGCAGACTGTTCCAGTTTTCTTTCTAGTGTTGCGCCCAGACTGCTTGCATCACATTTCTGAGCCAAGATGCAAAGGATGGTGGGACTTGTAGTCCTGTGTTCAGCCATAACTGGACTCCTGAATCTCTCTTAGACTACATCTCCCAGCAAGCTTCTAATTAAGAAGGGGATTATGAGAAAGGCTATTTAAAGTGTTTGTTACCCCAACACTTTATATTCCTGATATGTGCCTGCTGTACCATGTACTTGTATGGGAAAGTCTCCTGTGCTCTCTGTATTGCTTCCTCTGTGTGAAATCCCTGATGTTCCTGTCCCTTGCTTTGACCACACTAAGCAGGAACTGAACACAGTTTTTACAACTTTGACATGTGGTAGTAAAACTGTACATATCATTGCAACTACTTAGTGTAGTCAGGTGAATTATACCTTGTTTTTTTTCAGGAAAAATTGGGCTTTCATTTGGTAGTAAATGATAATGGATATCTTTTAATATTTTTATTATCAAAGGAAAGCTGGCACACAAAAAAAAAAAAAAATAAATCTTACTGTATATTTCTTGCTAATACCATAACCTACCACTGAAAACAATCCAAAATAAATTCTCCTGCTCCCAACGATTGCAGGAATACCACATATATGTATGTTATTTGTTATTTATACCTGCAATAGGACCCAGAAACAATAGTGCCCTTTTGCTTATTTTTTTTTTTTATCCTACTTAAAATAGACTGACACTGATAGTTACATAGTTGGTAGGGTTGAATGAAGATACCAGTCCATCCAATTCAACCTGTGTAGGTGTGTGTGTTTGTGTCACTATCATTTACCATATCCCTGCATATTGCATTTGCTAAGATGCCAATCTAAGAGGTTTTTGAAACTATCGACACTTCCTGCTGACACCACCAATTATGGAAGGGAGTTCCACATCCTAACTGTTCTGACAGTAAAGTACCCCTACGCTGTTAAAGTTGAACCGCTTCTCCATATGGGGTAGGCGGAGTATGACCTTCATACATAAGTTCTCTATTTGCCAATAAATTTGTAATAATCCTTCTCAATTTATTGGCCAGTGCAGAAGTGTAACCCTTGATTGTTTAATCCAGGAATATATGTAAAACATGGAACGTTATTTAAATAATATCTTATTTGTTAATGCTTTGTTATTCTAACTAATAAAAATTTAAAGTTTTTTTTTAAAAAAGGTTGAACCGCTTCTCCTCCAATTTCATTGAGTGATACTAATTTTAAAAATGCTTTTTTAAATCTAAAGTACACTGACCCTGGCCTATTTTCAATTCTATCTAAAATACACTAACCCTGACCTTTCACCCCAACCCTTGACTCTGGCATTTGACCCTGACTATGAACTTTGACCCTGACCTAGATCAAACCCTGATCTAGCTATATTTTCTTTATTATTATTATTATTGCATTTCTTTGTTTCTACTTTTCTCCTCTAGGAGGAAGAAATAATGCATTGGTGTTGATTTACTAAAAGCAAATAGACTGTGCACTCTGCAAGTGCAGTTGCTCCAGAGCTTAGAAAATTAGGTAATGCTTCACTTTACAAGAATACCCAACCACATGCAAGAAAAATAAAAATAATGAATTTTTGTTTGCACATAGTTGGATGATGGAAGTCAGCAGAGCTCCTCCTCATTTACTAAGCTCTGGAGCAACTGCATTACTGCATTTGCCTTTCAATAAATCAACCCTAATGTATCTTTTTCTCAATTCCAAAGCAGAAAAAACACAGGGGCCTGTTGAACAGTGATAGCTTCTCAGATGATCAGGAACTGGGCCTCCCAGTTCCCGATTGTTAGTACCAGACCCAGGGCTCGGTCTGTGTGCTGGGAGCACGATGTGCAGCGCACTCCCAGTACAAATATAAGTACGCTGCCCATGAGGATAAAAACCCACTTCTGTGAGGCAGCATTTACTGTATGTGTACAGTCGGCAAGAAGAGGTTCAATTCCATAAGGCTTATCAATACTAAATGAATGTCAAAGCTGAACTCCAGACAGATAAAACAAATGCTGAATTTGATCCAATGCATTAAAAATAGTTTGAGTATATCTAAAGACAAACCATTTTTTTCCATTTTGTGTAGTAGGGTAATTGAGTAAGAAATTGGTTAAAGTGTATGGCAAAAAACAAACAAAAAAAAGACAAAACAACATATGCAGTGCATCTTCCCATTTTTTTCCCATCATTTTACATACCATGCCTGCACGGAAAAATACCTGTTGGTCTGCCAGAAATGCTCACAGTTCCTTTGTCCTGTTGTAGGCTGGCAACACACACACAGAGTAGTGTCAGCACTGCCCAGTTAATTTTGCTAAATTACTAAAACCTTCCAACTTTCCCATCTCCACAGTTATTTGTTCTGTAGTCCCAACAGAAGAACTGTGGGGGATTAATTAGACTTCTTGAGATAACAGTGCAGAAGACATATGACAGCTCTGAATTTTGAGTTTTTATGCATTCATAAAATTGATCTAAAACTGCATACAGAACGCCTCTTGGTTGCCATATTGCATTGCATTTTACAGAAAATGACAGTGCTGCAAATTGAAAAGTAAAGGTCATTTTTAATAACACTCAATGACAATATGATTTGTGTTGCAATTGTATACACTACACTTTTATTTCATTTGTTTTTTTTTTACCCTTTAATGTGGAGTTTCACCCAAAAGTGGAATTTCCGCTTTAAGTGATGGTGACCCCCTGACATGCCGCAATTGGCATGTCATTTTTTTGGGGGGTAGGGGGAGCGGGTACCTAGTTTTCATAGGCACCTCGCTCCCACTTCCTCTCCTGGTGCCGCAGCGTCGGAAGGAAGTTCACCTCTCCCTCCCTGCAACCTTCTGGGACACGTCACAGGTCCCAGAAGATTCCCCGGCCATTCACAATACGCGTCGCGGCTTGCGCAGCTGGGTGCCCACACTTGCTATGCTGCAAAGGGTAGGGGGAGAGGAGCAGGGCTTCGGAAGGCCGCATCGCTGGACCGTGGGACAGGAGAGTAGCCATTTATTAAAAGTCAGCAGCTACACTTTTTGTAGCTGCTGACTTTTAAAGGAGTGGAACTCCGCTTTAACAAAATGCTTCTAATGATATATTTAACAGACAAAGAGAACAAGTACCGTAATAGAAGTTCAATATTAGGGTTTAAATACACTTTAAAATCTCTGAAATTTTATGTGCATCTTTGGGGTCAATTCACTAACGTTTACCGCATATGATAACGCAGTCACATGACTCGTTTGCATAAATTATTGTTGCAGTAAATTAAGTTCAATTCATAAAAAAAAAAAAATACAGATTATGCGGTATTTACTGCAAGATGAAAATGTGGCAGTCATTTAACCACTTCAGTACCAGGCACTTATCCCCCTTCCCGCCCAGACCAATTTTCAGCTTTCAGCGCTGTCGCATTTTGAATGACAATTGTGCAGTCATGTGACACTATACCCAAACAAAATTTTTAACATTTTTTTCCCACAAATAAAGCTTTCTTTTGGTGGTATTTGATTACCTCTGGAGTTTTTATTTTTTGCGCTACAATTATACAAAGCCTGAAAATTTTGAAAACAAAAAACGTTTTTCTTTGTTTCTGTTACAAAACTTTGTGAATAAGTAAGCTTTCTCCTTCATTGATGGGCACTGAGGAGGCTACACTGATGGGCACTGATAAGGCAGCACTGATTGGCACTGATGAGGTGGAACTGGTGAGGTGGCGCTGACGGGCACTGATAATGAGGCACTTAGACCTGAAGCACCGAACTGTATGCTATTTACCGGGCACTCGGGTTCGGCACATCACGGATCTGGTGGACAGATTACTGGGAGGGGCTGGGGAAGACCCAGCTGTCATGGTGCATGTTGGCACCAATGGCAAAGTTAGGGGAAGGTGGAGTGTGCTAAAGTAAGATTTTAGGGACCTAGGAGCAAAATTGAGTATTGAGCCACACCAGGGAGGTAGCAGGAGATTAGGGAAGTTAACAAGTGGCTGAGGAGCTGGTGTAGAAAGGAGGGTTTCGGGTTCCTGGAGAACTGGGCCGACTTCTCAATCAAACTCTTTAGAAAGGAGGGAGTGCACCTAAATGGGGAAGGTGCAGACTGGCTGGGAATGAAGATGGCCGACAAGTTAGAGGGGCTTTTAAAATATGCAATGGGGGTGAGGGTCCAGACTTAGAAATAGCCAGATTGGAACAGAATTCAGGGGGTAGTATTGGGGGCAGGAGCGGTAGGACGAATAAAGAACCTAAACCCAAGGTAAGTAGTGTAACAAGTCCTATATGCAACCGAGGAATACCCAACAAGGAAACAGTCAAGGAAACAGTAGTAACAAAGCTACATGGCTTGTTCACTAATGCCAGGAGTCTGGCGGACAAGATGGGAGAACTAGAGCTGCTACTGTATGAAGAGGAAATATATTTTGTGGGAATTTCCACAGCTCTCATGATTGGCTGGCTACCGTTCAGGGGTATTCCCTATAATGCAGGGATAGGGAAGGCAAAAAGGGAGAGGGATATGCCTGTATATAAAAAATGATGTACAAGTAAATGTGAGGGATGACATTACTAGTGGATCAAGGGAGGAGGTTGAATCCTTATGGGTAGAGCTACAAAGGGAAGATACCAAGGGCAAAGTAATACTGGGAATAATCTATAGGCCCCCTAACCCGAGGGAAGAGGGGGAGGCGGACCTCCTATCACAATTTGGAATAGTGGCAAAGATGGGAAGTGTCATTATAATGGGGGATTTTAATTATCCAGATATAGACTGGGTGGAAGGTACTGTGCTCTCAGCTAAGGCTCGCTATTTCCTAAATGTCCCGCAGGACAATTTCATGGGTCAGATGGTAAATGCACCAACAAGAAAAAAAGCATTATTAGACCTTCTGATTACTGACAACACAGACCTGATCACAGATGTGGAAGTAAGGGGCAATCTAGGAAATAGCAACCACAGGTCAATTAGTTTCAATATAAATTACACAAATAGGAATACAAAGACATTGAATTTTAAGAGAGCCAACTTCCATAAACTACGCTCCTTGCTAGAAGATGTTAGTTGGGATAAAATTCTAGGAACAATGAACGCGGTGGAAAAAGGGGAGTGCTTCAAGAACATACTAAACAAAGGTATTAGCCAGTGTATCCCAAAAGGAAATAAATTTAAAAGAGGTAATAAAAGACCAGGGTGGCTTAACTCGGACGTAAATGCACATATAAAAGCAAAGGAGAAGGCCTTCAAAAAATACAAGGCTGAGGGGTTTCTGTCAGCATTCCATCTTTATAAGGTATGCAAAAGGGAATGTAAGGGTGCAATCAGGGCGGCTAAGATAGAACATGAAAGACACATAGCAGAGGAGAGTAAAAAGAATCCCAAGAAATTCTTTAACCACTTAACGACTGCCCGGCGCCATTTGACAACGGCAGTCTGGCCCGATAACGTGAACCGCCATCACCTGACGGCGGCTGCGAGATTGAGGATTGTGGGCGTGTGCACCGCCGGAGGTGCGATCCCTGTGTAGCGGTGGATCCTGGGAGCAGGTAGGGCGGACTTGATGTCCGCCAGCTACCCACGATCGCTCCCCCGCAGTGACAGAACGGGGACCGCTAATGTAAACAAGCGGATCCCCGTTCTGACAGGGGAGAAGAAGTGTGATCGTATGTTCCCAGTATATAGGAGCAGCAATCACTCTCCTCCCCCAGACAGCCCAGCCCCCACACAGTTAGTAACACATCCCAGGGAACACAGTTAACCTTTTGATCGCCCCCTAGTGTCCCTGCCAGTGACATTTATACAGTAATCAGTGCATTTTCATAGCAGTGATAGCTGTATGAATGCCAATGGTCCGAAAAAAGTGTCAAAAGTGTCCAACATGCCTGCCGCAATGTCGCAGTACTGCAAAAAAAATCGCAGATCACCGCCATTGCTAGTAAAAAATAAAATCTCATAAATTAATTCTCATTGTTTGTAAACGCGCCAACTTTTGCGCAAACCAAACAATATACGCCGATTACGATTTTTTTTCACCAAAAATATGAGGAAGAATATATATCAGCTTAAACTGATGAATAAATTTGTTTTTTATATTTTTCAAAATTGTCGCTCTTTTTTTGTTTATAGCGGGGATCAGAAATGACGCAGAGGTGATCAAATACCAGCAAAAGAAAGCTCTATTTGTGGGAAAAAAGGACATAAATTTTGTTTGGGTACAACGTCACACGACCGCGCAATTGTCAGTTAAAACAACGCAGTGCCGAATCACAAAAAGTGCTCTGGTCATTAAGGGGGAAATCCTTCAGGGGCTGAAGTGGTTAAGTATATAATTAGTAAGAGAGGGAGATCAGATCATGTTGGCCCCATAAGGAATGATAAAGGGAATCTGGTTACAAAGGATGGAGAGATGGCGAAGGTGTTAAACTTATTTTTCTCCTCAGTATTCACAAAGGAAACGGGGGGCTCAAGTATCCAAAACTACAATGTTGGTCCTCACGATACGTCACAGGAAGCACCCTCATGGCTAACTCAGGATAAAATTAGGAATAGACTTGAAAAACTTAATGTGAATAAGTCACCAGGACCGGACCAGATGGCTTTCATCCGAGGGTCCTTAACCGGTCCCACACCGCGTGCAGTATATTTACTGGGGCAGTGTGGACGCTTAGCGCGAATCGCCATAAAAAGGCGGAGATTCACGCAGGTGCAGCTAGGGGGCGACACTCGTGCCCGACACACTCCGGAGGCGAGCTGCGATGAGCTGCTAGAGCCAAAGAGCGGGGAACCGCCGATGTAAACAGCGCGGTTCCCCGCTCTTTCAATGGGGACATAAGAGATCTACTGATCCCTGTCACTGGACAAACTAAGGTCTGTCGGCATGGATCAAAGGGTGAGTACATGGATTGAAAATTGGTTACAGAGGCGAGTCCAGAGGGTGGTGATAAATGGGGAATACTCATGTCTGGTGTGGAAAGTGGGGTTCCCCAGGGATCTGCCCTGGGACCAATCCTTTTCAATTTATTCATAAACGATCTGGAGGATGGGGTTGACAGCTCAATCTCAATATTTGCGGATGATACCAAGCTAAGCAGGGCAATAATTTCTCCAAAGGATGTGGAAACCTTGCAAGAAGATCCAAGCAAATTAATGGGGTGGGCAGATACGTGGCAAATGAGGTTTAACGTAGAAAAATGTAAAATAATGCATTTGGGTACCAAGAATATGAACGCAAACTACTCACTAGGGGGAAAGCCTCTGGGGGAATCGAGGATGGAAAAGGACCTAAGGGTCCTAGTAGAGAACAGGCTCAGCAGTGGCATGCAATGCCAAGCTGCTACAAGCAAAGCAAACAAAATATTGGCATGCATCAGGAAAGGGATCAACTCCAGGGATAAATCAATAATTTTCCCACTATACATTCAGAGAAGGGCTACAAAGCTAATTAAGGGATTAGAGGACCTTAGTTATAAGGAAAGATTTTGAGCACTGAACTTATTCTCTCTGGAGAAGAGACGCTTGAGAGGGGATATAATTTCAATGTACAAATACTGTACTGGTGACCCCCCTATAGGGACAAAACTATTCAGTGCAAGGGGGTACACAAAGACATGCGGCCATTCACTAAAACTAGAAGAAAGGCGGTTTAACCTTAAACTGCGTAGAGGGTTCTTTACCATAAGAGCAGTGAGGATGTGGAATTCTCTTGCACAAACTGTGGTTTCAGCTGGGAGCAGAGATAATAGAAAAACTATTAGATGGACACCTAAGGGACCACAGCATTGAGGGATATACAATGTAATACCGACATAAAAGCACACACATAGGTGGGACTTGATGGACTTGTGTCTTTTTTCAACCTCACTAACTATGCAACTATATATGCAGCACTGATAGGCGGCACTGATAAGCAGCACTGATGGGTACTAATAAGAGGCACTGATGGGCACTCATAGGCGGCACTGATGGGCACTCACAGGCGGCACTGGGCATTGACAAAAAGAGAGGGGAAAAGAGATTACCAAGGCACTAGTCCAGGGAACCAATTGAGTAAAATATAACCTGTATTGATAGTTAAATTTGGTAAAATCATAGACAACCACTGGGGCAAAGGTGTTTAAAATATGACAACGTTGTCAAAAACACAGCTCGGGCGTGCCTATGATCCATACATCCCCCTTCTCACACATGCTGCCATGCACACAGGGTAGAAGTTCAACTCAGTGTCCAAAAACAAGTAGCCATGACATGGAGGAATAAACTGAGGGAATCACTTGATGAACACAGTATGTGACAGCCTGTGAGATGCCAGCAACAGCACACTGGGGAGGGAGAGGTAGGTTCCTATAATCCACTGAGGAGTGTATGGGGTACCTGAAGGGACTGCTGATACACAGTATTTCAGTTCATGAATGGGAGCAAACCTCACAATTTCCCATGTATGGGCAGACAATGCATGAATTCATCACAGATATTGGTCCAAAGATAGTCCAGTCCACCTAAAGCAAAAGGCACATCAAGCAGAACCTCATAAACTGTCAGTCGGCACAGCAGCCGTGTGTACAGACAAGTACTGGTGCAGTGATAGTCTGAGTCTGTAGATCAAGGCAGACGGTAATAAATGCTTGCCGCTTATGTCTGAACAGAAGCTGGGCACTGATAGGTGGCACTGATAGGTGGCACTGATGGGCACTGATAAGTGGCACTGGTGGGCACTGATGCACGGCAATGATGGATGGCACTGTTAGGCAGCACTGTTAAGGAGGCACTGGCGGGCATCACAGATGGGCACTCAGTGCTATCCCTATTGGCAGTTGTGTGCTATACCTGGAGGTCCTGGATGGGCTTCCCTGGTTGTCCTGGGTAGGCACCCCTGGGGGTCCTGGGTGGTGATCCTCGGCGGGGGCTGCACTGATAAATAATCAGCGCAGACCCCTCTGTCAGGAGAGCCACCGATCGTCTCTCATCTAATCACGTCTGCAAATGCGAGTAGAGGAAAAGCCGATATATGGCTCTTCCTATTTACACTGTGATCAGCTGTGATTTGTCACAGCTGATCATGTGGTAAAGAGCTTCGGACACGATCGGAGATGCAGTGTGTCTGACTGACACACCACACCACCCTGCAGGAGTGCACCGACTTGTTTTCCTGCTGGACATCATATGACGCCCAGTCAGGATAACTGAACCACTTCCCGGCAATCATTCCGTATACGGTGGAAGGGAAGTAGTTAAAAAGCTGTTAGGTCCAATTCACAAATGGACCAAAGAATAAAAAATCATGCGATCATTACCACCAGGGTTTTGCTGGCGGTATCACATGGGGTATTTGTCACAAAACAGCGTGGGGGTCGGGGGGACCCCCATGCTGTTTTTTGACAAATAGCTGGTTGCTAATGAGCGGGTCGGGAAGCCACCCACCGCGTCCTTAACAATGGATGACTCAATGTAAAAATGTGAATGTAAAAAAAACATGCTGACAATTAAAAATGGTGAAAAAAAAACAGTGTGGGGGTCCCCCCCCCCCAATGCAGCATACCTGCAGGATTAGTCATCTTACAAATGGCAAGAATAACCTTACAGGGGGTTTTAACCGCTTGCCGACGGCTGATCGGCAATTGACGGCGACAATGTGGCTCTGTAACGCGAATCGCCGTCATACGACGGCGGCCGCGATACAGAGCCACTGTGAGCGCGCGCTCACTGTGTCCGGGGGGGTCCAGGGAGCGGGTCCGGCGGCTTCGATTGCCGCCGGCCACCCGCGATGCCCCCCCCGGAGCGAATGAGCGGAGGTCTGTGTATGTAAACACGGACCTCCGCTCTGTGTGAGGGGGAAGGGAAGTGATCACAGCCTTCCTGTAAGTGAAGGCTGTGACCACTTCCCTTCCCCAGATAGTGCAGTCCCCCTACAGTAAGAACACGCCCAAGGAACACAGTTAACCCTTAGAGCGCCCCCTGCAGGTTAACCCCTTCACTGCCAATGGCATTTACACAGTAATCAGTGCATTTTGGCAGTTAACGGCTAGTCGGCAGCCGTTCGCCAATTTTGGGGGACATTCC
>BLSH010151925.1:943094-958260 GCA_018402905.1 Glandirana rugosa | reverse complement strand
ACATTCCGACATGTCCGCCAAAATATCGCAGTACCGCCAAAAATCGTAGATCGCCGCCATTTTTAGTAAAAAATAAAAAAAAAATAAAAACCCCAAAAATGAATTCTCATCATCCGTAAATGCGACCACTTTTGCGCAAACCAATCAATAAACGCCGATTGCGATTTTTTTTATCGCAAATATGATGAAGAATATAAATCGGCCAAAAACGGTGAAAAAAAATGTTTTTTTATATTTTTTTTTTGGATTTGTATTTTAGCAAAAAGTAAGAAATTTGGGTTTTTTTGCAAAATTGTCGCTCTTCTTTTGTTTATAGCGGCGATCAGAAATGACGCAGAGGTGATCAAATACCACCAAAAGAAAGCTCTGTTTGTGGGAAAAAAAGGACGCAAATTTCGTTTGGGTACAACGTCGCACGACCGCGCAATTGTCAGTTAAAGCGACGCAGCGCCGAATCGCAAAAAGTGCTCCGGTCCTAAAGCTGGAAATCCTTCCGGGGCTGAAGTGGTTAATCCTTCAGCACTCAATACAAAAAAAATGTCTGTGCATAAACTTTAAATGTAACTAATCACAGCAAATATACACTCCCCGGCCACTTTATTAGGTACACCTTATAAATTGCTTGGAAACACAAATTGCTAATCAGCCAATCACATGGCAGCAAATCAGTGCATTTAGGCATCTAGAGGTGATGAAGACAACTTGCTGAAGTTCATACTGAGCATCAGAATGGGGAAGAAAGGAGATTTAAGTGACTTTGAACGTGGCATGGTTGTTGGTGCTAGGCGGCTGGTCTGAGGATTTCAAAAACTGCTGATCTACTGGGATTTTCATGCACAATCATCTCTAGGTTTTACAGAGAATGGCCCAAAAAAAAGAAAATACCCAGTGAGTGGTATTTGTGTGGACAAAAATGCCTTGTTGATGTCAGAGGAGAATGGGCAGACAGGTTTGAGATGATAGAAAGGCAACAGTAACTCAAATAACCACTCATTACAACCAAGATATGTAGAATATCATCTCTGAACTTACAACACATCGACCCTTGAAGCAGATGGGCTACAGCAGCAGAAGACCTGACCAGGTGCCATTCCTGTCAGCTAAGAACAGGAAACTGAGGCTCACCAAAATAGGACAATAGAAGATTGGAAAAATGTTGCCTGGTCTCGATTTCAGCTGCGACATTCAGATGGTGGGGTCAGAATTTGGAGTAAACAACATGAAAGCATGGATCCATCCTGCCTTGTATCCCAGGTTCAGGCTGGTGGTGGTGTAATGGTGTGAGGGATATTTTCTTGGCACACTTTGGGCCAATTAGTACCAATTAACCACTACAGACCCGGAAGGATTTTCCCCCTTCCTGACCAGAGCACTTTTTGTGATTCGGCACTGCATCGCTTTAACTGACAATTGCGCGGTCGTGCGGCATTGTACCCAAAGAAAATTTTCGTCCTTTTTTTCTCAAAAATAGAGCTTTATTTTGGTGGTATTTGATCACCTCTGCGGTTTCTATTTTTTGCAATATAAACAAAAAAAGAGCGACAATTTCGCTGTCTGTATACGGCGATTCGCGCAGAGCTGACACAGTGCAGCAGTAAATGTATGCAATGCGGTCAGGAAGCGGTTAAGTATTGTTTAAATGCCATGGCCTACCTGAGTATTGTTGCTCACCATGTCCATTCCTTTATGACTACAGTGCCCCCATCTTCTGATGGCTCCTTCCAGCAGGATAAAGCACCATGTCACAAAGCTCCAATCATCTCACCACTGGACAATGAGGTCACTGTACTCCAATGGCCTCCACACTCACCACATCTCAATCCAATAGAGCACATTTGGGATGTTGCGGAATGGGAGATTTGCATCATGGATGTGCAGCCGACAAATCTGCAGCAACTGTGTGATGTTATCATGTCACTATGGACCAAAATCTCTGAGGGATGTTTCCAACACCTTGTTGAATTTATACCACTTAGAATTAAGGCAGTTCTGAAGGCAATTGGAGGTCCAACCCGGTACTCGCAATGCGTACCTAATAAAGTGGCTGGAGAGTGTAAGTATCTGAACCTGTTATTATATTAGCTTCCTGTTATTCAAAGCACATTGGACGATTCCTGCTGAATTGGTTACAATTTGAACTGTGGGTGGCACTGTTGGCACCACAAAAGTCAATGTCCAAATCAATAGAGCTGTATGGGAAGTTATTGGCAAAACATTGACTACAACCAATCAGCTATGCCCAAGGATGGGTGTAGGTGCAGTACTTTGAGCCAATCAAGACTGCATTCACAGATGGTGAGCTTGCTTACAGGAGTAAAAAGAACAGTAATGACTCCATCGTGTTTATTTTCCATTCAACAGGCTGAGCATGGGTTGATGAACACGCGGTATTGCTTAACTGCAGTGGACTAAAGTGAGGTCACTGACCTGGACATTTATCCTAAACCAATTGTAAATTTTTTTTTTTAAATTAACAAACATGTCATACTTACCTCCTCCGTGCAAGGGTTTTGCACAGAGTGGCCCCGATCTTCCTCTTCTGGGGGTCCCTCTGTGGCGCTCCTGGCTCCTCCCCGCATCCAGTTCCCCCATGGGGAAGTGCATCCCCGGGGACACTCGTGTGGGCGTGCTCCCCAGTCCTGCTGCTGCGTCCATTGACACAGACAGCAGGACTCGGCCCCACCCCCTGGCTCCCGCATCATTGGATTGGATTGACAGCAGTGGGAGCCAATGGCTGCGCTGCTATCAATCTATCCAATCAGGACCCGAGACACTGGCTGGAGCGGGTGTGCTCGTCCCTGTCGCAGGAAAGACAGGGTTCAGGTAAGTAAAAGGGGGGCTCTGGAAGGTTGTTTCACTAAAGGAGGTTTTTCACTTTAATGCATAGAATGCCCCCCCAAGGGTTTACACAGTAATGTGTGAATTACAAAACAGAAGAATTTTGGGAGGAAAAACATCATGTACAGAATATACATTTCAGATGTGTATTTATCTTCCTGCCTGGAGTACAGCTTTTCAGTAACTTCAAATCTTAAGGAAAGATTTTTTTTCCCACTAGACACAACTAAAGGATAATAATGAATAATTGCAAGCAGCCGTTGGTTTCGGTCTTCTGGAAACAGTATGCATTCATTGTGAAGGGCCACGAGTTTTCCGCTAATTGGAGCAGATTTAAAAAGGATGCTCTAGAAATGCCCAATACCTTGTTTGACCTCTGAGTCAGATGATTAGCGCACTATAAGACCCGTCATGGTGAAAAAATACTCTATTGCCCTGTGGTGCTTATGGCGGGTCATGGTTGGCTGTTTGTTTTACATAAGAAATTGGTGCTGGAAGCCTTCCCTGTGCAAGACTCCAAACAGGGAGCAGGTAACTCTGTAATGGGCAGTATGCATTGCTGCCTACAGGTCTCTCTCTGATCAATCCAATCTGAACTGTAACAAATCTCCACTCAGGGCCACCAGATCAACAAAACTTGTTAGTATTGACCTGACATTCCTCCAGCTCAATCCTCGCATGGTCATTTTGGCTGCAGGTTAATCCTGAAAAAACAGATATATACAGTATATATATATATACTGAATACACTATATTGTCAAAAGTATTGGTACACATTAACTTTAAAGGCATCCCAGTCTTAGTCCGTAGGGCTCATTATTGAGTTGGCCCTCCCTTTGCAGCTATAACAGCTTCAACTCTTCTGGGAAGGCTGTCCACAAGGTTTAGGAGTGTCTATGGGAATGTTTGACCATTCTTCCAGAAGCGCATTTGTGAGGTTAGGCACTGATGTTTGATGAGAAGGCCTGGCTCACAGTCTCCACTCTAATTCATCCCAAAGGTGTTCTATCAAGTTGAGGTCAGGACTCTGTGCCGGCCAGTCAAGTTCCTCCACCCCAAACTCAGTCATCCATGTCTTTATTGACCTTGCTTTGTGCACTGGTCCAAATCATTTGGTGGAGGGGGATTGTCGTATGGGTTGTTTTTCAAGGGTTGGCCTTGGTCCTTTAGTTCCAGTGAAGGGAACTCTTAAGGTGTCAGCATCCCAAGACATCTTGGACAATTTCATGCTCCCAACTTTTTTGGAAGATAAATAATGCATTTTTATACAACTATATAGATCAGACCAAAATGAAGGACAAAGGAGGAGGGACAGGGGAACTTTGATTCAAATCGGGGAAAGGCCCTCGAAATCAGGGACAGTTCGGAGCTACATTTTCACTTAGGGGTGTACTCACTTTTGTTGCCAGCGGTTTAGACATTAATGGCTGTGTGTTGAGTTATATTGAGGGGACAGCAAATTTATACTGTTATACAAGCTGTACACTCACTACTTTACATTGTAGCAAAGTGTCATTTCTTCAGTGTTGTCACATGAAAAGATATAATAAAATATTTACAAAAATGTGCAGGGTGTACTCACTTTTGTGAGATACTGTATATACACACACAGTTGTGCTCATAAGTTTACATACCCTGACAGAATTTATGATTTCTTTGCCATTTTTCAGAGAATATGAGTGATAACACGAAAACTTTTCTTTCACTCATGGTTCGTGTTTGGCTGAAGTCATTTATTATCAATCAACTGTGTTTACTCTTTTTAAATCATAATGACAACAGAAACTACCCAAATGATCCTGGTCAAAAGTTTACATACCCCAGTTCTTAATACC
This sequence comes from Glandirana rugosa, assembly GCA_018402905.1. NCBI lineage: Eukaryota > Metazoa > Chordata > Amphibia > Anura > Ranidae > Glandirana > Glandirana rugosa. The sequence goes on along the minus strand of BLSH010151925.1, from coordinate 953,587 downwards.
GTGTATTGCCCCCTTTAACATCAATGACAGCTTGAAGTATTTTGTGGTATTTGTGGACAAGGCTCTTTATCTTCTCAGATGGTAAAGCTGCCCATTCCTCTTGGCAAAAAGCCTCCAGTTCCTGGAAATTCTTGGGCTGTCTTGCATGAACTGCATGTTTGAGATCTCCCCAGAGTGGATCAATGATATTGAGGTCAGGAGACTGAGATGGCCACTCCAGAACCTTCACTTTATTCTGCTGTAGCCAATGACATGTCGACTTGGCCTTGTATTTTGGATCATTGTCATGTTAGAATGTCCAAGTATGACCCATGCGCAGCTTCCTGACTGATGAATGCAAATGTTCCTCCGGTATATTTTGATAACATACTGCATTCATCTTGCCATCAATTTTGACCAAATTTCCTGTGCCTTTGTAGCTCACACATCCCCAAAACATCAGCGATCCACCTCCGTGTTTCACAGTAGTAATGATGTACCTTTCATCATAGGTCTTGTTGACTCCTCTCCAAATGTAGCGTTTATGGTTGTGGCCAAAAAGCTCAATTTTGGTCTCATCACTCCAAATGACTTTGTGCCAGAAGGTTTGAGGCTTGTCTCTGTGCTGTTTGGTGTATTGTAAGCCGGATACTTTATGGCATTTGCGTAGTAATGGCTTTCTTCTGGTGATTCGACCAGGCAGCCCATCTTTCTTCAAGCGCCTCCTTATTGTACATCTTGAAACAGCCACACCCCATGCTTTCAGAGAGTCCTGTATTTCACCTGAAGTTATTTGTGGGTTTGTCTTTGCCTCCCAAGCAATTTTCCTGGCAGTTGTGGTTGAAACTTTTGATCAGGGTCATTTGGGTAGTTTCTGTTGTAATAAATGGCTTCAGCCAAACACTAACCATGAGTGAAAAAAATGGTTTTGATTTTTGATATCTATACAGTATATATATATATATATATATATATATAAATTACAGGTTACGAAAAGCTTGTAGTCAGCTATGCAACAGTACAGAATGACATTGGACAGTGCATTGCCATTGACATCCAGTAACATTTTCTTTATCAGATTTTCTGGCATTTGCCAAACCTGCAAAAAGGCCAGTCCGTCCCTACCAGACAGATTTGATTGAGAAATCCACTTTCCTAATGAATGTATCCTTTTGGCACCCACAGTCCTTCTCGAAAACCTGATTTTCAATGTCTTTGTTCACTTCTGACACCTCCTTTCTCTTTGGATGCTATGGCCCATTTTCCTCTGAGACAAAGAACACATTAGGAATGATGCATGCTACGAAGATTTTGTTTTCAGACATTTCATTGCCGTTTTCTTTTCTAAGCATTTGATCCAGCATTTATTCATCTTTATAAAATGTGCAGCTTGAATTTGCCATTGATTAAACATATTATATTTTTAATTTCTCTAGAGGAGTGCTTATTTGTTATATGGCAGATTTTCGCTGTCTCTGGACTGGAATTGCGCAAGTAGAGTGGGGCCATGAATAGCACAATTCATCACAAATTAGAACTTGGAATAACAGAACAAGACTGTGTATATTTTCACCATGAACACTGTAGTCAAGGGAATCTAGAGTGTAAATATACAGAGTGTATTAGACATTCAATGTATGCTTTGGGCACTTCAAAAGCTCTGCTCCGTACTGCAGTCTATCAGTGGTCTTAAAGGTGCACTCTGTTGAATTCAATCATTATGCATTAAAACTCAATTTGTGGATTCTTACAGACCCAACCAGGATAGGGGCTTTTGGAGGGGGCTAAGGACAAGCCTCCTACCTACTGATTATGGCCCATGGAGAGAGCAGATCATTCTCCTACAGACTGAGTGGGAGAGGCTCCTTTAAATGGGACAGACATTTTTATCAACAATCTCCCTCAAAAAAGCTATGAAGATAATTAATTCCACTTTATCAGACTTGTTTAGAATACATTGTTTGTCTTTTGATGACTTGTCTAGTGGACAGAATACACAAATTTGTGTCTCCCCCATTGTGTGCCTCCTAGGTGTGAATTCCCATTGTTAATTTGGTCACCTATTGTTTCTGTCTGTCTGATAGTATTGTATCTGCTCCACCTTGTTACCAAACAATTGTAGGAAGTTATATGTTTGTTAATTGGATTACTGTTTAATTAAGATCACTGTTAGTTGTTAGATGTCTGTTAATTGGATTGGTGTTTGAAGTTTGCATTGTCATGCTGATATCCTCAAGAGGGGAATGTCCTCCTGTGGGGTATAAAGCATGTCTCTGAGTTTTAATAAATAGTCATTCCTTTGGTTTCACCTCAACATCTTGTTTGTGTATGATGCTTGGGGTAAAAGGGCTGGTATTAGCTCTTGGCCTGCTGGAAGGGTTTGGGAGAGCAGGAGGCACTGTTTGGCAGAAGCACCCAAGCGGGATGCCAAGGTGTTCTGTCACATGAATGCTAGTTTTTGACCTGGTGTTCACCTTGTGCAGATGTCTGGCCAACTATCTAAGTGTGTATCTTTGCAGGTTTCCTTATTTTGTGCATCATGAAAACTCAGTGCTCTATGTTTCATTTTACCCCCCCATCTGTCAACCTACAGGATAATGAAAGGTGTGCTATATGTCATAGATGACGTAGAATCATGTGACAGGAGGTTGATGTCCCAAGTGGAAGACATTTAATTTGGTGGAGCCAGAATGGTAAAAGGGGTTGACTTTACAACTTTCATACTGTTACAACGTTTTCAGTATAGCATTAGCAGTTCACTGTATGATATAACATGTGACTGTTTAAATCTGGACTGCAGGAATTATCTTTTTGTTTTTTAAACTTACATGGCCCAGCTTGGTTACTTGTAATTATTCATATCTCACATCTGGAGGTCTGCAGGGGATGCAGAAATTAGGTGTAGTAGTGTGTGTTAGATACAGTCAACTCTAGTCTTCTCTGGGTGTTGCTCAAGTGACTTACCCTCCATATAATGACCATAGCGGGTCGCTTGCTCAGAACTTCTGCCATTCAGAGATTCTTTCGATGAATACAAGGGATTCTTTTATTGGATGAAACACTTATATTTACTGTGCTTTTACATGCATTTTTTTAAGTTTGTGACAGGGTCTGTTTTAACATAAACTGATTGAGAGACTGGATGTACCTATGGTAACCGAGAAGAATGATGGCAGAAAAAAAGACCAAGTACTCTAATGAGTCTGCTCCATATTTTAACCCTTTCTTTTTTTTTCGTCTAAGTACAGATTTGTGTTTGTTTCAAGTGTGTTTGAATCTGTTGACTGACTCACTACCTCTGCTGGATATCTATTGCATCAACTACTCTTTCAGTAAAATAATACTTTCTAAGGTTAGTGTTTTTTGACTTTCCTTCTGCTAGTTTGAACACATGTCCCAATGTTCTTGATCTTAACCTCATACTGAAAATACTTCCCTCCTAAACCCTATACACACCCATTTACTTAGAGTTTTCAGTCCCATTTCAGGACCTCCGTCCTCCTGTGGGTGATCCCTCTAGTGATTATTGAATATCTATATACAGTATGCTTGAGGGTGGTGGGGCTGCCTCACATGTGGTCATAGCAAGTACCGAGCCAACCCCCAATGTAAAATGAACTTCAGGGCAATATGACACCTTTGCCCATGGCTCTTCTCAATGTGTAGGTGGTGTACAGAGTTTCCTCCCCTCACTCTCAGGAGTTGTGGAGGCTGGCCCACCTTGTATAAATGTATAAATACGTTGCAGTTTGCAAGTGGTCTACTTGGGTTATGGCTGAAGCTATCAGCCATAACCCCTATATTTTGTTTTCAACTGGTGGCTGGCTTTCTTATGAAAGCGGTCCGAATGGCTCATTAGCCACTGGATCGCTTTCAGAAGCAGTGGGAGGGGATGCCCCCCCTCCTGCCACTCGCCTGTGTGTTTCTCGGGCTTACCATTTACTCGCTCCCGAGGAATGATCCTGCGGTGCAGCCAGCTGGTCACAGAGGACAGCAGAGACCAGATTGCTTCTGATCGCTTCTATGGCCTTGGAGGACCAGACCTACGCCATGACTTCACTTCTGGTCTAATGCGGAAGTAAACGGAATTTTTTTTTTTTTTTTTTAAAGCAAAAGATTAAAAAAGGGTTTTGCTTTTAAAGGTAAGGAAGAGATTTGGTGTCTTTTTGACCCCAGATCTCTTCATAAAGAGGACCTATCATCCTTATTTCTATTACAAGGGATGTTCACATTCCTTGTATGGGAATAAAAGTGATAAAAAAAATTAAAGGGACAATTTAAACATATAAAGTAAAATAAATAATAAAAAAAAAATGTATATTGACCCATCCCTCCGTGCTCGCACACAGAAGCGAACGCATACATAAGTCGTTCACGCATATTTAAACATTTGTACCACACATGTGAGGTATCGCCACGAACGTTAGAGCAAAAACAACAATTCTAGCCCTAGGTCTCATCTGTAACTCTATACAGGTAACCTGTAAAATTGTTTAAAGCGTCACCTATAGAGATTTTTAAGTATCGTATTTTTCCGCCATTCCACGAGCGTGCGCAATTTGAAGCGTGACATGTTTGGTATCTAGTCTAGTTACTTGGCATAACATCATCTTTCATATCTTACAAAAAATTGGGTTATATATTGTGTTTTGTGTTTTGTATTTTTTCCCAACAAATTGCATTTGAATAACCACTGCACAAATACCGTGTGACATAAAATTGCAACAATCGCCATTTTATTCCCTAGGGACTCTGCTAATAATATATAAATTTTGGGGATTATAAGTAACTTTTTTGCAAAAAATATTGATTTAAATTTGTAAACAAAATGTGCCAGAAAAGGCCCGGTCTTCAAGTGGTGCTGTTATCACACACCAAGATCTTCCAGCCTGAAAAAAAAGATGTTCTGTTCTCCCTGTATACATCTAAAAAGTTAAACTTTTTACTGGCATGTAAAAAAAAATCTTACAGCCAAAATAAAGAATCTTTAGAAGATAAGGAATTAAAAGTCATTCTTAATATATTGCCACCCCCAGGCCAAGACTTACTGTATTTCGCCTTTCCATTAATCTAACTTTGCATAAAGCCAGGGAAAATATCACTAATGGTTCTGGTTTCTGATAAGGAGCCAAAGCTGACTTCTGAATTATCTTGACACAGGCAGAATATTATATACAGAACTAGCGAGATCTTTTCATCTTTACAAATGATGATGTGTGAAATTAAAACATGAAGGTCTGGAAGGTCACTTTGCAAAGGCTTCTGGTGAAGATGAACTTGTGTATCCCAGGAAGCCTTCCTTATCTCCACAGCTGAGATCTCTCTGCCGAGTGATAGTGTAATAATTATATTACACTAAATATGCGCACAGCTCCAAACCAAACCAATGACATAGGGAGGCCCGGAGTCAAGGAAAACAATGTCCATTTTTGCCTCTGTCTATAAATCTGCAATCGTTTTCTTTGTTTTTATAAATGTCTTTTGTTGAAAACAGAATATTTGTCACTGTTTATTGAATGTCTGAAATCACAGACTGAAATCAAATAATGGAAATCTGGTCAGTCTTAAAGAGGAAGTAAACCCAGATGGGGTTTACTTGGGGGTTTAAGTGCCCAGTGGTCAAGTGGTTAAACAGCTACGTTTGTAACTATTGTAGCAAGCGAGTTTTTTTAATCTCCACTTTTATCTGCTAATCCCCCAATTTGTGAAATGGTGATATTACCCACACATTTCTTTATTGCAATTAGAGTTGATCGAACCCGTGGATGTTCGGGTTCGGTGGGTTCAGCCGAACTTCAGAAAAAAGTCTGGGTTCGGTACCGAACTTGACCCGAACTTTACCCCGAACTCCACTGAATTCAATGGGGACCCGAACTTTTCGGCACAAAAATGACTGTAAAAGAGTCCTGGAAAGTGCTAGAGGGCTGCAAAATTATTTTAGAACAATAATCTGTCCCTTACAGCAACAGCAGGAACCTGACCCTATAGAACTAGGAGATGATTTTAGAACAATAATCTGTCCCTCTAAGCAGTAGATTCTACCTAGTCCAGTCAGATCTTTCTGTAATGCAGGATGAGATCTGCAATCTGTCCCTAAAAGCAGTGGTAGTAGTAGTAATCTCTACCTATCTATCTATCTGCAATCTGTCCCTCACAGCACAGGCAGCATCCTCTCCCTACACTACCCAGAGAGCATGTGACATGCAGCACTGTGACTCCAGCCTCATATAGAGGCTGGGTCACATGATGCACTGGCCAATCACAGCCATGCCATTAGTAGGCATGGCTGTGATGGCTTCTAGGGAAAATCACGCTTGTTGATTGGCTGCCCTGCAGCTATTCAACATGTGAGATCAAATACCCGAACGCAGAACCCGAACCTTTTTTTAAATGTCCGGGTTCGGGTCCGGGTCACGGACACCCCAAAGTTCGGTACGAACCCGAACTTTACAGTTCGGGTTCGCTCAACTCTAATTGCAATTACAGATATTAGTTACGTGCATGCTCCTGAAGAGTGGATATAACTTCCACAAAACGCGTATAGCTGCCATATGCTGTGCTCAAACCCATCATGTGGTATATACATTTTCATTTCATTTTTTATATGAATTATGTGCTTGTTTACTATTTTATTTGAACTGTTTGAAATGTTGAGATGGATGCCCAAATGTATGTATATGTGTATGAATATTTTATAATATATAATTCATGAATTTTATAATATATCATTTTTTATATTCGATAAAATTACTGTTTTGATAACCTTTGTGCTTCATTTAAAGTCCCACTACTTCTCCACTTAAATTATACAAGTAGGGATGGAAGCATATGACCTATAAGGCCATCGCCTCATGTAAAGTCCCAAACTATTCTCCTCTTCTTTCTAGATAAGGGCATAGCACATGCAGGAGGATGCAACAGGCTATCCTAAGGCCTACTGAAATAACTAGAAACGGGGCGCATGCCCATGCACCAATGGCCAATGAGAGAAACAAAAAATCAACCTTAGTTGATTGAACAGTTTATTAAAAGAGAAAGAAAAAGCAAAGAGTGTGTATACTTATAGGGTGAAAAGCATATTAATTCTGCAGGAGAGCAGAAAATAGAAAGAGGTGCCAGTAGTGCAAATCTGCTAATCTTTTTTGGCACGTGTAGATATTTACATTTCCTGCAATCAGAAGACGCTTTTGGTCTTAATTATAAAGCAGCTGTTTCCCTCCAGTGTTCCAGTTTGGCTGACCTGTGACTCTTGTAATCTGAAAAGAGCAAGGCATCTTGGGACATGTAGTTTGTTTTGCAAGGATTCGCCTTCTGGCTGTATTCGGTGAAACTACAACTACCAGCGGGCTGATGGAGAAGAAGAGATTTCTGGGAGGAGAAGAGCTTTTTTGGAAAGACTATAAGAATCTAGGCTTTGGGCCTGGCACGCTCTCTCGGTACCGGCGTGGATCTGTGTGCAGGGAATCTGTTGCTGGAAGTTGCATTGGTTACCACCTGCTTCTACAAATGTATCAATCAGATATCTGGAGGGACACCAGCAGACAGTGTGATTACCCTGTTCTGCGACAGCCTGAAGGCCCTTCTTGTTTCATTCACCCTGTTGGGGTTTCAGATCCGTGTGAGCCGTGGTGCAGTGCAGTGGAGGCCGGAGACCATCCCTTGAGCCATATACTGGAGAGATCATCATTATCTTCACCTACAACATCCTCATCATCATCTACATTCTCTGTTCCAGTGTGGTGAGTGGGTGAAAGCCCAGTATAACAGACACTGTGTATAGACTGCATTGTTCCTCTACATTTTCTATTATCCTTGATGTAAAGATCTGTTTGCACACTGAGTTTGGACACTGTACACAGACATCCATACTATTCATTAGTCTGCTGCAGTTTGTAGTACCACAGAGTTAACCTTTCTAAGTCAGTTATCACTGTGAAGTTTTCTACGGTTTATTTTACTATAAGAGTGTTGTTCTTTGATCATACTCCATCCTCTTGGATTAGCTATTTGTCCCATCAACCAATACTCCTTGCATATAATTAAAATAATGGAAAGCTAGCTGTAGACCTTTTGGATTGTCAAACAGTAACACTGGACTACTTCTACTACTCTCCCCACTTAGGAGTACATCACTTTGTTGAGTCCACTAAGGCTGCATTTCACCAAAGAACTCTCTATAAGAGCAAGTTGAATAGTGCTATAGTTACTGTTTGCTGGAGTTGTACTTGTTTACCTATTACTTTGCTGTTCTTATGTGAGTGAGTATTAGAGAGTGGTCTGACACTAGCAGGAGTCATTCCTCTACTCTCCCGTGCCCCACTTACATGGGCAGTACATGCATTTTTTGGGTTTAAGAAATTAACATACATTAAGTGATATTTTTTCTGGGGTTAAAATTCAAGTTTATTCTTTGAGTCTTTGATATATCTTTTGAGTAAACGTTACTGATTCAACTCAATTTGGTGTACCTCATTACTGCTGTCATTATTTAAAGGGAAACCAAAAAAAAATGTTTGAACCCAGTGTGTCAGAGGTGACAGAGGACCCACAGGGTCAGGGAAACCAGAGGGGTATTGATACTTCCTGCGACCCTCAAGAGATATGCGCTACACATGTCCCTATGAATATAAGAGTATCAGATAGATGATCACTATCTGCTAGGAAGCCTCCCTCTAATAAGCAATTTGACTGGCCAATTACTGTGATATGATGTCATGCATCTAAGCCACTCATTGGTCTCAGTCAGAAAAAGGGTCATTTTCATATCCCCAGTGTGACCTACAAGGCAATTTGACTGGCCAATTACTGTGGAATGGTGTCTAGCATCCAAGCCACTCGTTGGTCAAGCCGCAATGCTTCAACTGCTCCAGAAACTTGTCGTTGCTTATGGTTGTCCCAAACAAGTCCAAAGTGATAACGGCTCACACTTCACCGGATCAACAGTACAGCAATGGGCAAAAGACTCTGGAGTGTACTGGTTGTGCCACATCCCATACCATCCACAGGCAGCTGGTTTGATTGAAAGATACAACGGGCTATTGAAGGACCAGATACGCAAGCTTACACCCACACATACACTAAGGGGATGGGATCGGGTCCTCACACAGGCCATCATGTTGTTAAATTCTAGGCCAATAGCCAAAAGCACACCATATGAGAGGATGGTAGGGGCTGAGGTGCAGATTCCACAGCTGGAGTGCAGAGTTCAGTATTTACATAAGGTTCCTGAAAGAACAGGGCTTAACAGGTACCATGTTACTGCTTCCCATGACATAGAAACCAAGAGTGATGTATCTGAAGCTGAAGCCTATCTAGGAATGAGAGGGAATCTGGCAGGAAGGTTTGAAGTTATATTTTCATTGGCAGATGAGCTTCAGAATAGTGGCTGGGACTCTGATTGGTTAGTGGATACTTCTCAGCAAGAGTGGAAAGTGAGGCTATATAACATCGAACCTTCCAAAATAAACTATCTACACGAAAGCGAAACAAACATTGAAAAGACTCATCTGTAAAGACTCCACCAAGAAAAGCGCTTGGTCTCCAGAAGAATCGTTGTCAACGGAGATCACAAACACAGTAATTGAAGCTAAGTAACATTTAAGTGTATTTCTACTGTTACAGACTATAGTTTGATTGTTTGCTAGGTTGTTAATTTGCTATAGAGATCTGTCAGTCTTGATTTGTATTCCTAATATTGTAATAGTTTTGTATGTACAGCATTTTTGTTCAGTAAAAGCTCATTTATACACTGCCAGGTCTGACCTTCCTTGCTTATACCGCAAAGTAACCATGCTATCTAGACGTAAGCGAAACATCCTAAAGTCTAGTACACACGGGCCAACTGTCAGGTGGCATCATGTGTACTGGAGTTTGGCCAGCTTCTGTCGAAGGGTCATGAGCAAAAAAGGTCTTCTGATTGGCACTCAATCAGCGCTCTCAGCCAGTGGCTGAGAGTGCTGACCAGAGTGTTCTGGTGGGGGAGTTATTCCCCTGTCAGAACAATAGCTCAGCAGAGGAGATCGCTTTACTAACATCCGATTGTTAGTACAGCGGCTCCGTGTGAGCTGTCCATTTTTTTCCATTCAGCCCTGCTGGAGTACTGGTGTGTACTAGGCTTTAGGCAATAGAGGGACTGAGGGAGAGAAAAGAAAAAGGAGTAGGGAGAGGGGGTGGGAAAGAAGGGGGAGGAGATGGTCAGGGGTACTCTGAGATGGAGTGCAAGGTTCTTGTCTAGGTCAGACCAATGATTTAAAGTTAAAGGAGAAGGTCTAAATTCCCTGGAAGGCAATGGGAAATCCAGGGGGATTATACGTGAACCCGCACCTTGAAAAACATCCCATTCAGTTCAAATAGTAACGAAAGGCAAAACATTTCTGTATACATATAAAAACATAAATAAGTTATACATTTTTAAGTGATCACATACCAAGAGCTAGTGGAGGAGAAACAGCAGCACACTGATCTTCCCTATTGAATAAATACAAAAATATACATATGTCTTTACAAAACGGAAA
>BLSH010151925.1:913121-924638 GCA_018402905.1 Glandirana rugosa | reverse complement strand
TTGATTTTAATTTATTTTCCCTATCCCCATTTATTTGTAGGGCACTTGCCCTAGTTTGAAGATGATTTTAGAACAGTTATATGGCTTCTACCGTTAATTAATACTTTTCAGACACAGTTTGAAGATGATCCACATTCACCTCCATTTTTGCTTTTTTTATGTTTTTATTTTTTTAAAAATATTTACAGTTATTTCCCTGTCCCCATTTTTTTGTAGGGCACTTGCCCTACCCTTACCCCCATTTTACTTCCTTTTGCAGCCCTCTGGGGCTTTCCAGGACTTTCCTACAGCCATTTTTGTGCCTAAAAGTTCGGGTCCCCATTGATTTCAATGGGGTTCGTTGTCCGTGCGATCGTTCGGGTTCCGTCCGGACCCGGACCCGGACTTTGTCACGAAGTTCGGACGGACCAGCAGAACCCGAACTTCCAGGTGTTCGCTCAACTCTACTCTTAAACAATGAGGGTTAAATGACATACCAGCGTGGCAGTCCATGCCAGAAAACAGATCTGCGATATGGGTAACAAGTGCCCGCTCTGGCTTTTTGGATAACTACACTTGTGCCAAAACAATCTAAGACTCCGTCTACAAGGAAAATAAATCCGACCCTCATATAGATTATGTGTAAAGTGATATTTTCACATTTGCCGTAATTGTTTGCTTGCACTTTCCAAGTTCATTCTCGTATTTACTTATTTTGTTTCCCCCCTCTCATTGCAGCGCCACAGAAAAGCCCACATAATCCAGTGAATGGAGGGGGGAGGCTCTGCCAGGAACCTCAGATAAATACTTTGGTTTATACAAGATGTTTACTACAAACGGATCTCTGCCACTTTCTCTCATCGTGCCAATTGCCTTCCTAAGAACTTCAATGCGGCTAGAATGAGTGAGGTTGCAGATGGAAGCCGAATCTGCAGAGTAATGGAGGGAAGCTTCCAAATCTGCTTTTAATTACTACTGTTATTATATGTGTATATTTATATATATATACATGTACATATACAGTGCCTTGACAAAGTATTTATACCCCTGAAATTTTCCACATTTTGTCATGTTACAACCAACAACATACATTTATTTTATTGGGATTTTATGTGATAGACCAACACAAAGTGGAACGTAATTGTGAAGTGGAAGGAAAATGATAAATGTTTTTCCACCAGTTTCCAGTTTTTCTTATAAATAAATATCTGAAAAGTATGTCGTGCATTTGTATTCAGCCCCCTTTATTCTGGTACCCCTAACTAAAATCTAGTGGAACCAATTGCCTTCAGAAGTCACTTAGTTAGTAAATAGAGTCCACCTGTGTGTAATTTAATCTCAGTATAAATACAGCTGTTCCATGAAGCCCTCAGAGGTTTGTTAGAGAACCTTAGTGAACAAAAAGCATCATGAAGGCCAAGGAACACACCAGACAGGTCAGGGATAAAGTTGTGGAGAAGTTTAAAGCAGGGTTAGGTTATAAAAAAATATCCCAAGCTTTGAACATCTCATGGAGCTCTGTTCAATCCATCATCTGAAAATGTAAAGGGTATGGCACAACTGCAAACCTACCAAGACATGGCCGTCCACCTAAACTGACAGGCCAGGCAAGGAGCATTAAATAGAGAAGAAGCCAAGAAGTCCATGGTAACTCTGGAGGAGCTGCAGAGATCCACAGCTCAGATGGGAGAATCTGTCCACAGGACAACTATTAGTTGTGCTCTCCACAAATCTGACCCTTATGAGTGAGTGGCAAGAAGAAAGCCATTGTTGAAAGAAAGCCATAAGAAGTCCTGTTTGCAGTTTGTGAGAAGCCATGTGGGGGACACAGCAAACATGTGGAAGAAGGTGCTCTGGTCAGATGAGACCAAAATTGAACTTTTTGGCCTAAAAGCAAAGCAATATGCGTGGCGGAAAACTAACACTGCACATCACCTTGAACACACCATCCCAACCATGAAACATGGTGGTGGTAGCATCATTTTGTGGGGGTGCTTTTCTTCAGCAGGGACAAGGAAGCTGGTCAGAGGTGATGGGAAGATGGATGGAGCCAAATACAGGGCAATTGTTAGAAGAAAACCTGTTAGAGTCTGAAAAAGACTTGAGACTGGGGAGGAGGTTCACCTTCCAGCAGGACAACGACCCTAAACATACAGCCAGAAATACAATGGAATAGTTTAGATCAAAGCATATTCATGTGTTAGAATGGCCCAGTCAAAGTCCAGACCTAATTTATTAATGTTTATTAACCACTTGCTGACGGTTGACGGCGACAAGATGGCTCTGCTAGGCAAACCGCCGTCATACGACGGCGGCTGCTAGATGGAGCACTGTGAGCGCGCGCCGCCGGAGGCACGCTTGTGCACTCACTGTGTTCCGGGGGGGCCAGGGAGCGGGTGGGGCGGACTTGATCGCCGCCGGCTACCCGCGATGCCCCCCCGGAGTGAAAGAGCGGAGATCCGCATATGTAAACACGGATCTCCGTTTTGTGAGGGGGGAAAGACTGTGATCACAGCCTTCCTCTATATGGAAGCTGTGATCACTATCCTTCCCCTGCTAGGGCAGCCCACACACAGTTAGAACACGCCCAGGGAACACAGTTAACCCTTAGAGCGCCCCCTGCAGGTTAACCCCATCACTGCCAATGGTATTTACACAGTAATCAGTGCATTTTTATAGCACTGATCGCTGTATAAATGCCAATGGTCCCAAAAAAGTGTCAAAATGGTCCGACATGCCCGCTGTAATATCGCAGTACCGCTAAAAATCGCAGATCACCGCCATTACTAATAAAAAATTAAAAAAAATAAAAACCCCAGAAATGAATTCTCATCATCCGTAAACGCGGCAACTTTTGCGCAAACCAATCAATAAACGCCGATTGTGATTTTTTTGATCACAGATATGAGGAAGAATATAAATCGGCCAAAACCGTTGAAAAAAAATGCTTTTTTATATTTTTTTTTGGATTTGTATTTTAGCAAAAAGTAAGAAATTTGGGTTTTTTTCCAAAGATGTCGCTCTTCTTTTGTTTATAGCGGCAATCAGAAATGACGCAGCGGTAATCAAATACCACCAAAAGAAAGCTCTATTTATGGAAAAAAAAGGACGCAAATTTTGTTTGGGTACAACGTCACACGACCGCGCAATTGTCAGTTAAAGCGACGCAATGCCGAATCGCAAAAAGTGCTCCGGTCCTAAAGTGTGAAATCCTTCCGGGGCTGAAGTGGTTAACTTAAGCTATTTTGAGGTGGCAGCAAATTTACACTGTTATACAAGCTGTACACTCACTACTTTACATTGTAGCAAAGTGTCATTTCTTCAGTGTTGTCACATGAAAAGATAGAATAAAATATTTACAAAAACGTGAGGGGTGTACTCAATTTTGTGAGATACTGTATATACGCATATATACACTATATTGCCAAAAGTCTTGGGACGCTCGCCTTTACACGCACATGAACTTTAATGGCCTCCCAGTCTTAAAACGTAGGTTTCAATATTGAGTTGCCCCCCCCCCCATGCAGCTATAACAACTTCAACTCTTCTGGGAAGGCTGTCCACAAGGTTTAGGAGTGTTTCTATGGGAATGTTTAACCATTCTTCCAGAAGCGCATTTGTGAGGTCAGGCATTAATGTGGACGAGAAGACCCGGCTCGCTGTCTCTGCTTTAATTCATCCCAAATGTGTTCTTTCAGGGGTCAGGACTCTGTGCAGGCCAGTCAAGTTCCTCCACCCCAAACTTGCTCATCCATGTCTTTATGGACCTTGCTTTGTGTACTGGTTCAAATTCTTTGGTGGAGGGGGAGGGGGATTATGGTGTGGGGTTGTTCTTCAGGAGTTGAGCTTGCCCCCTTAGTTCCAGTAAAGGGAACTCTTAAGGCATCATTTCATGTCCCCAACTTTGTGGGAACAGTTTGGGGATGGCCCCTTCCTGTTGCAACATGACTGCACACCAGTGCACAAAGCAAAGTCCATAAAGACATGGATAAGCGAGTTTTGGGGCTGGAGGAACTTGACTGGCCTGTACAGAGTCCTGACCTCAACCCGATAGAACACCTTTGGGATAAATTCGAACGGAGACCGTGAGCCAGGCCTTCTCGTCCAACATCAGTGTCTGACCTCAAAAATGCGCTTCTGGAAGAATGGTCAAAAATTCCCATAGATACTCCTAAACCTTGTCGACAGCCTTCCCAGAAAAGCTTGGCCCCACACCCTCTCTCTCCTCATTGACTCGCTGCTGTCTTAACCAATTAAGAGGGAGAGCCCCGGATAGCCGAGGCTCTCGTGCAGCATCACTAGATTGAGATGGGGCTCAGTTAAGTATTGGGGGGGGGGGGGCTGCTGCACACAGAAGGCTTTTTATCTTATTGCATAGAACACATTAATAAAAAAAAACCTTCTGCCTTTAGAACCACTTCAATGGAGATTGTACAGTACTACTGTATAGTGTATGACCAACCCAAAGCCAGCCACACACAGTCTCAATCTTGGCCGGTTCAGCAGGGACCAGCAAAGATTCAAACCATTAATGGGCAGGCTGAATCTACCAAGTTGATTGGCCTGCTGGATTGGCTTCCAATTATCGCAAGCAAAGGAGTCCCTCCTGCCAGGATACACGGGGGGGCGATTCCTGAATCCACCTTTCTTGTGCTTGTCTAGGGAATTGGAGAATGGAGAGTTACTTAACTAATCTTCTGATCCTCCCTGCACAAGACCGGTCTCTGTGGCTCCTGGCCCCCTGTCCCCCCGCGGTCTAGTGGTCTTGTGCTATGGACTGTTCCTGATGTCATCAAGCCCTTTAGACCTGCTCTGGATGTGAGGATGTCAGGAACAGTCCACTGCTGGATTGTGAGGGAGCGCCTTTTGCAGGTGGAGTGGAGGATCATGTGAGTACAAGCCTTCTTCAATCCGGCCAAAGATGAGCAGTTGGCCCGTGCCGTACGGGCACAGTCCAACTGCATGGGAAAACGTTGTTTTTGCCTGGAGTTGGGCTTTAATGAAAAACATTTTTCCAGCACAGGAAATAGCCTATTAACATTTATTTATACACAGCTATGCAAGTTTTATTTTATAGTTATTTTTTCAGCAACCTGGTGCAGTAAGCTGCTTTTCCTGCCTGTTCTATGTTCAGTTTTCTTTATCACCGCACTTTCAAATAGCTATCTGTTCAATGAACCTGCATATGTTTGCTGGCTGTCCTGATATCTTTGTTCAACAAACAACTTACAGCTAATTCTTTTCACTCTCTAGGTTTCATTCTTAGGAAGTCTTATTAGTCAGTTTTGGTGAGATAAGGTTCTGTGTTCTATAATCCAGCTTTGTATCTGTTGAAGGATATCAGATGCATCTAGCTAAGAAACTTCACCCTGGAGTCTGTCCATGCATTGATTTTGTGTTCCTGCATGTCAACAAGTAACATTAGATAGCAATTACAAGATCCATGTGGAGGAGATACAAGGATCTATACTGACATATGGAGCAGAACTGGGCTACTGACAGCTATGAGCACATAAATCTCCACTGTGGTTTTGTTTAAAGGCAGTGGTGGCCGATGCTAAATATTTCGGGGGCAGCAAACTAATTTCATCCAACCCCCCCGGACAGACGGGAAGTCTTCGATCGCCCCAAGCACACCAATGACCTCCACCCCCCGTTCGTTAGACGGACAAGAAGGCAGCAACAGAGACTAACCTTAACATAGCAGGCAGGGAGAATGAAGAGCCGGGCCATTCTCCTCTCCGTTCTCCTCCAGGCTGAACAGGAAGTGTGTCCTGAGACATGATTGGGAGCCCTAAGACTCCCTGGGAAATCGGGTCTCAGGAGCTGCTTCCTGATTGGCCAGGAGAAGAATCAGGAAGACAATAGCGAATATTGTCACTCATCATTCTTTCCTGGGATGTATGAGTTCCTTTTGGCCTAGGCCAGAAACCAGGAAGCAATTGAAGAAATGTAAAAAAAAAAAAAAAGTTTAAAACAAGTAAATATATTGTACTGTCCTATCTATTTACTTAACCACTTAAGGACCGGAAGGATTTCCAGCTTTAGGACCGGAGCCCTTTTTGCGATTCGGCACTGCGTCGCTTTAACTGACAATTGCGCAGTCGTGCGGCGTTGTACCCAAACAAAATTTGCGTCCTTTTTTTCCCACAAATAGAGCTTTCTTTTGGTGGTATTTGATCCCCTCTGCGTCATTTCTGATCGCCGCCAAATCTCTTACTTTTTGCTAAAATACAAATCCAAAAAAAATATATAAAAAAACATTTTTTTCACCGTTTTTGGCCGATTTATATTCTTCCTCATATTTGCGATAAAAAAAATCGCAATCGGCGTTTATTGATTGGTTTGCGCAAAAGTGGTCACGTTTACGGATGATGAGAATTCATTTTTGGGGTTTTTATTTATTTTTTATTTTTTACTATTAATGGCAGCGATCTGCGATTTTTAGCGGTACTGCGATATTTCAGCGGACATGTCGGACCATTTTGACACTTTTTTGGGACCATTGGCATTTATACAGCGATCAGTGCTATAAAAATGCACTGATTACTGTGTAAATGCCATTGGCAGTGAAGGGGTTAACCTGCAGGGGGCACTCTAAGGGTTAAGTATGTTCCCTGGGCGTGTTCTAACTGTGGGGGGACTGCACTGTCTGGGGAAGGGAAGTGGTCACAGCCTTCGTATACAGGAAGGCTGTGATCACAGCCCTTCCCCCTCACACAGAGCGGAGGTCCGTGTTTACATACACGGACCTCCGTTCCTCCGCTCGGGGGGGCCATCGCGGGTAGCCGGCGGCAATCGAAGCCGCCGCACCCGCTCCCTGGCCCTCCCCGAACACAGTGAGCGTGCGGGCGCGCCTCCGGCGGCGCGCGCGCTCACTAGGCGCGATCACGCGGCCGCCGTCATATGACTGATTGGCAGTCAGCAAGTGGTTAAGCTAGCACCATAAGGATTAAAAAAAGCTAATGTTGTTTGAGAGAGTTTAGTTCCACTTTTAGCAGAGGATTCTTACATTGCAGGTCTTCAGGTACAGCTTCCCCTCCAGGAAGTATAATAGTGAGCAGCAGAGTGGTGATATCACCCAATCAACACTGTGAGGGCTTTCCTGTGCCTTTTTTTTTTTATAACTTAATGTTTACCTGTTTGCTTTGGAGGCAGGTTGTGTAGGTAACATACAAACACTGCTTCAGGTCGGCCCACCTTGTACACTAGCCCCCTAACTGTACCATTAGGGCGGTACAGTGGTGTAGTGGATAGCACATTCACCTGGCAACAAAGGGTGGCTGGTTTGAATCCCAACCACAACACTACCTGCCTGGAGTTTGCATGTTCTCCCTGTTCCTGCGCGAGTTTCCTCCGGGTACTCCGGTTTCCTCCCGCACACAAAGACATGCTGGTAGGTTAATTAGATCCTGTCTAAATTGTCCCTACTTTGTGTATGTATGAATGTGAGTTAGGGACCTTAGATTGTAAGCTCCTTGAGGGTAGGGACTGATGTTAATGTACAATATATATGTAAAGCGCTGCGTAAATTGACGGCACTATATAAGTACCTGAAATGAATAAAATAAATACATTGGGTGCAGGTCTGGTTTGCAGCTGTGGATACTTCAGTACATGAAAGAAGATTGACCGCACTCCGATAGATGGAAAATCCAGTGAAATTTATTGAAGAAAATCCATAATACAAAACATTACAGCTAATAGCAGGCAGGGAACACTAGAAGACAATATGAACTTAATCATAATGTTAAATAGTCAAATGACCGGATGCACAAATTCTGACAACTGGTGCTTCCAAACCCTAATATGCTTCACTCCCACATGGAGCTTATTTGTAGAGTTCACTACAGTGAGTGGTTTCCCTTTTTTTCCTAAGTACTAGAACGTGAAGTACTTGAAGTGGCCAGCCACCAGGAGCCTGCTCCCAGTGTCAGATTAACTACTGGGTACTGGTGCCTGTAGCTGAATATGGTGCTTTCTAATACACTTTAAAATAATTTTATTACAAAGTCCAATTTATAGACTTATGTATGGGCTGTGACAAAATAGCTATAAAAAAGGATCAGATCATTTGGTTCCACATTAAGCCCTGGTTTACATACACCAGCCAGTACACATCATGGGCACAGCAGCCTGCTCCCCGGGTGATGATGCATGGGGGTTTTCTGAAGTGCCGCACATTTGTGTGTGGGTCGGGAACAAATATGCTCGCATTCCCAATTCTAGTGTAAACTTAGTGTAAAGAGTGTAGCACTAACCCCTAGAGGTTTTGGGCCCCCCTGATCCTGCACAGCCAGGCAACATGCATTTTTCCAGCTTGCGTTCTTAGTCAATAACCTGTGGTTGAGCTTGTTTTTATGCTTTATTGGGGGGATATAAACTTGGGGGTGGGGAGTAAGGGGGTCTTCGGATGCCCAAACTGAGTTCAGCAACAACTTGGAGGACAACTTCTCTATGTACAACTTGTAGTGAAATGGATCCTTGACTGTACTCCCTCTGGAATAAGGTCAGTCCTCAATAGATCAATAGCAAAAATCTCATCTACTCTCAGTAGCTCTATGTCCCCTTTAGTAGAACATGCCAGAACACTTGGCTTCTATGAGTGAATCCCAGAGCAAGGGGGTTAAGGTCATTTGTGGCACTGTCCTTTTTAAGGCTAGCTAAATATTGCATCTGGCTGCCTTTTCCCCTTCTCCTTTTGTTGGCTCTGGGGGTGGTAGGTAGAGGTACTCACGCTGTTCTTTGAAATCCTGCTGCTTGGCAAAGGCTGCTGTTCAGGCCTCCTGCTGTACAAGTCCTCCCTTGCAAAACAGGGTGTCTCCTGCATGAGAGTGAAAGGTGGTGAAGATTCCTCTGGTCAAACTGTTCCTTTCCTTCATTCCTCATCTCCTGCCTGGAGGCAGAGCCCCCAGTCAGGGATCCCCTCCGGGCCTCATGACCCTCGACTCAGTATTCCATACACCAGTCTCCCCCACATTGGCCAAGCTCTTCAGTATGTATGGGCACATCTTACCACCCTGCCAGGCCTCCTGCTTGGGGATTGGTCAAACTTCCATAAATATTCAGATCCCTGCCTCTGTACCTCTGCCCACTAGCTTCTAGAAGTTTCTGGAAACCTCCGGAACCTGGGGGAGGCGACAGAGGTCTGACTTGCAGAGCCCACCAGTCTGACCTAAACTTGAATCCCACAAACATGCACACTTTAGCTACTTGTGAGCCAAACTAAATTTACCTAATTCTGTACATTGGGGGTGCTACAAGAGCATTGTATATATATTGACAGATTGCCATACTGTTGCCATTTCGCAGCATTTGGTGTAATCTTAAACTAGCTACATTCTAGTAGATTTCCGAACGAACATTCGTACAAAAATTCTGATAAGTACCTTTGATGACTTGATGGCTGTCATTCCAAAGTACTTAAAAATGTAATTTGCTTTTAACATTTGATTTAACTTTTGATTTTCCCAAACAAAAAGCGCATTTACTGTTAGAATGCTGATCTGACCCCACTAACGATTTAAAAAAATAAAATGAACATTCTAAAAACAAGAATTTTCAAATGCACTTCTACTGGTGGATGGCCAGTTTTAGATTTATAAAAAAGACCATTTTAAAGATCACAGGTGGTCCCTGGGTTACAAACAAGATAGATTACGTAGGTTTGTTCTTAAGTTGAATTTGTTTGTAAGTCTGAACAGGGACATTTTTTAAGTGTAGCTTCAGCCAATAAAACTATTTTTTTGGATAGCTTTTTGGATAGCATAGGGAAGGGGTAACACCCCTGTAATGTTTGTTTCGCTCTCTATGTTTCTGTTCAGAAGATTTCACCTCACTTCCTGTTCCAATAATAATTGGATTTTGAACATTTTGGGTTGTTGTGGAAACAAGGATTGGTGATAAAGCATCAGAGGAGACACCGTTTTCCCATAATAACTCTTACTGGAGTGAATTTCCTTTCCTAGGGGGAGATTTCCTGTCACGTCCTGTTGTTTCCCTCTGTTTGTAAGTAGGAGTCATTTGTAAGTCAGATGTTTGTAACTAGGGGACCGCCTGTATTCTGGTTCCAACAATGAAGCAGAAACTATTTTTGCCTTGTCTACTGGACTTTAGTTACTTTGTTTGTGTGAGTGATGGCTATGCTGTCTTCTCATTAAAAATATATACATGCCACTCTGCTCAAAAGACCAGTCGGATGATTGAAAGCACAGTCATAAAAACTCAGTCATTTTACTTGTCTATAAACTGCTGGAAGCATTTGAGGAATGTCAGTCCCCTTTGACTTATAATAATGTGACAAGTCTATTGGAATGTTTTTAATTAAAGGTCATCCTGGAATTTACGCCATAATTCTGGCACTCTAAAGTACACAAAAACTGGAAAAGATTACATTTTATCAACACTTTGTCTTCATTGTTCCCTATAAAATAATCATTTATTGCCTACCAGGCCCAAGCTGGCTGGGCTGTCTGGCCGTGTTGACATTCTCCAGAAGGGCTGTTGGGCCTGGAATTTTATGTACTGTATGCTGGCATGAGCTCCACTGCCAGAGGCATTTTGCACATGGTCCTATAGATGCATTTTTGCTGTGTTCTTTTTTTTTTCTTGAATGCTCCTTTACCACCTGCCAATGTGCTAGGTAATTAAAACAATGGAAGATGGGCAGGACAATACACAGAAGTACATTAGCGTTGCTTGCATTCTGTTGCTTCAAGAATTTTAGGGCATGTCACATTCTCTAACCTTTGTCGTAAGCTGCTGCCTATGGAAGTCAATTGTAGAGTTAAAAAATGTGCCAATAGTGCACACTGTAAGCCTGAGTTCACACTTGTGCACTGTGGGACACCATATGTTACAAAGTTACATAGTTAGTCAGATTGAAAAAAGACCATCTAGTTCAACCAATAAAGAAAAAAAAACATACAATCCCATATACACAATCCTTCACCCACAGTTGATCCAGAGAAAACCCCCAGCAAAGCATGATCCAATTTTCTACCACAGGGGAAAAAATTCCTTCATGATCCCGGAGAGGCAATCGGATTTTCCCTGGATCAACTTTACCTATAAATGTGCGTACCCAGTTATATTATGTACCTTAAGGAGATAATACAGGCTTTTTTTAAAGCAATCCACTGAGCTGGCCAGAACTACCTTTGGAGGGAGTCTATTCCACATTTTCACAGCTCTTAATGTGAGGAAACCTTTCATTTGGGGTGTAAATATCCATTTCAACTAGGTCCCTTTTAGGCTAACGGAGAGGCCCTAGTACTTCCTTAAAAAAGGGGACACCATCTTTTAACCTAGTACGAAACGACCCCCAAAAGAGACCTAGTTGACACCCACTTCCTAACACATATACCCTAACATACAAAAAAAAAGAAATAACCAACTTGATCTACCAGAAAAAAGTTAGACTGATTGATACATTGAAACATTGTATACCACAGGGTGTCACGTGTTCACACTTGAGTCCGAATGTCACACGTGATAACCGTGTAAAAAATTGAGATGTTAACTGAAGGTATCCGTCGT
>BLSH010151925.1:861682-874481 GCA_018402905.1 Glandirana rugosa | reverse complement strand
AATGGGGTTGCCAGCAATTTATTGGTAGTCCAGTACCATTTTTGCAGGGGTTTCCCCACCACCCCCTGAAGAAGTATTAGCCCCAGAAATTTCCATATGTCCTCCTTACTCACCGGTTCCCATTTTCTGGTTCTGGAAAACCTGCTGTGCAGAGTAGTGGATTGCTGCTCTTTGTAGCGGTTTGTCTCTGTCACAATCTTTTCAATGACGTCATCCGTCAGAAATAATTTTAGGTATGCCAAAGGATCATTGTGATCAACGTCTACCTTCATCCCAGGCGATCCTGTAAACGGGAATCTTGGCGGTGGTACTGCATCCATACCGCAATCAATAGGGCACCAAGTGCGCACCTCACTGAGCTCAGATTCGTCGCTGTCGCCACTTCTCTGGTCAGTGTCAGAGTCGGATGATGAATCTTGCCACGAATCGCTATCGATGTCGCTCAATTCTGCGAGGGGCTCTGTGTCGCTGTCACTGTCACTTATCTGATCCAAACCT
Source organism: Glandirana rugosa (assembly GCA_018402905.1). Lineage (NCBI taxonomy): Eukaryota > Metazoa > Chordata > Amphibia > Anura > Ranidae > Glandirana > Glandirana rugosa. The sequence continues at coordinate 873,983 of BLSH010151925.1, read as the reverse complement.
GCTTTGGTGATGCTAAAGTGACGCTTTGATGCCATGGTAAAAAATATATATATTTTTTATATTTTTTTTTGGCTTAGAAAAAATAGCAAAAAGGGCAGCCAGAGCAGTGAAGATGATCAGATGTCAAATCTGAGGTGATACAGTGTAATCTGACAGGATTCCACTGTATCACCTAACTTTATGTGTGTGTTTGACATTTATACATTGTATCACTTTTGAATCGCCTCTGTGCGGCGCTGCGGCTCACAGAGATCGAACCAGGAAGAGAGAGAGGAGACATCCGCCGGGGCTCTCACCGGCGATCACAGCGGGGAACATCGCTGGATTGCCGGGATCAGGTAATGATACCCCGCTGCTCCCTCTGCAATGTACCCCGAGCGTGACTCGGGGTTACCGCTTCTGGCAGCGAAAATGAACCCCGAGTCACGCTCGGGAATACCGCTAGGCAGGTTAAAATAAAATTTGCACAAAAAAACAAAACAAAAAACTTACCTTGACCTGGTTTCCAGTAGGCATGATTGACATTATTCTGCACAACCGTTGCCTTCCTGGAGAACTTGGCACTTGAAATCCTGTGACAATAGATTCAAGCCTATTGCAGAAGCATATTAACTATGTAATATTCTTGTTGGATTTATGGCTTGCTGGGGTATTAGGTGGGTGGGGGACTGTAAGTAAAGCAGAGCCTTCCTAACTTTGTCTGACAACCAGCCCCAGGTAAATTCTTCTCAATATCATCTCCGCTCCTGACTGGTCAAGCTGCTTTTTAACATCAGCAGGCCAGTATAAATAGAAAAACATCAGGGGTATCCACTGAATACAGCCATATACTATATGGCCAACTGTTTGTGGACACCCAACCATCACAACTACCTAAATGGTCAAAAGTGTATTTTTGGTTGACTGTGACTGAGTTCAGAAGAGTACTGTTATATTACACAATACAAAGACATTTTTTTACAATTGTAGTACCCCCTAGAGTTGCTAGAGTAGGATGTTTTTGTGTTAGCATAGGTAAATTCAGGCTTTACCTGGAAGCCATGCCTGTGTTGTTTTTTTTATTCTGGGTTGGGTGAATGACTCAGGTAGGCTGGATGACTCATCAGCAGCTTCTCTGTTGACTCCCTCTGCTATCTGGAAACTTAGAGAAGATTCCAGAAGCATTTGGGTGGGGTCTAGGAGGAGCTAGCTGGAGGAGCAGGAGAACACTGTCGGCAAATCTCCAGGGAGGAAGACAGCCAGGAGGGCTAGTGAGTATTGCAGTCAGAGGACTGAGAGCCATGCCTGAAGGGACTGCGTGAAAGCAGTCTGGGCTGGACACAGAATCAGTCTGGGAGGATTGCGGAGAAGTAGCCAGGTGGGCTAGTGAAAGGGGCAGCTGCAGCCAGTTGGGCTGGCAGTGCCTGAAGAGGTGGTACTGGGAGCAGTAGCCACAGGAACAGGACAGCTAGCACCAAAGACCTCTATTTTTGCTACACAAAAAGGGGCCTGTGGTCCCTGCCTGCAAAGGGCATTTGCTTTGGATCTGACTGAGTCAGTGTCAGATTATCTCATCAGTGCTAGCTGGTCCTGAGAGTTTTAGTTCTACAAGCAAGTGTGTGCTGGAGGTAGAAGAAAAGGAGTGTTTATATACTGCATGTATATAGTTTGTGTCCCTGAAGAGTTTCTACTGATCAAGTTGGCATCCTGTAATAACCCTTCCCCATCCAAGTTCAAATCCCCTAAATAAAAAAAACAAACCTTTAAAGCTGCATGGACTGATTCTGTCCTTCCAACTTTGTGGAAATGGTTTGTGGGAAGGCCCATTTTGGTTCCAGCATGACTGTACCCTACTGGACAAATTGAAACCCCCGATTGTGAGCGAGGCCTTCTCATCCTAGTACTTGACCACACAAATGCTCTTTTTTGGCTGAATGGGAAGAAATTCCCACAGATACAATTATAAATATGGTGTAAAACCTTCCAAGAAGAGTGGAGACTGTTATAGCAAGAAGGCAAGTGGTGGGGGAAAGTTCAAATTGTTACCCATGGTTTTGGAATGGGATGTCCAAAAAGCTCATATAGGGATAATGGTCAGGTGACCACAACTTTTGACCATATAGTGTATATAATTTACTGATTGGACACCAGCATTCCCATGTTCCGCAATTTTATTGTAATTGTCTTCCAAGAAAAAAGTGCAGAGCGAGCTGCTTAGGTCATCATCAGCCGTTCTGAGGGGAAGGGGTATTTGTTTGGTATTTGTTTACTACTGCAGCATTTACACGTGTGATTGCTGTGATTGGTTCGCAGCGATTATAAGGTAAAGAGACATTTTTTTATTTTGTCTGCGATCTGCTCTGTCTAATGACAGCACAGTCACAAGCATTGAGAGTGTGCCTGTTGTGCTCGTGAGTATTATAAATAAAGATGTTTATAAATGTTCTATTAAGAAAAAAAGTGCACCCACTGACCATATACTGTAACTACAATGGCCAGTTGAGAGGTAGTTAAAAAAAAACGTTTACTTCATCTGATGGTCCAACTTTAATGTTTTATCCAAGGTCTTCCAGCATTTGGCAGGTTTCAGTGGCCCAATGAGCTGCCTATTAACTATACTTACATTACAAATTTAAAGTGTAGGTATAGACAAAACATTTTGCAATAGTTTTGGATAGAGAAGGGAAGGGTTAAAACTCCTATTCGATGTTAATTGCTGTCTGTGTTCCTGCTGGGTAAATTCACCATGTCTATTTCCCCTGAAAATGACAGAAAGTGAGGAACAATCCAAAATGTTACAGTTGTCACCAGAACAAGAGGTGAGGGTAAATCTTCCATTGGGGCTACCTGTACCCGTGAAATCTGTCTAAAGCCCCGTACACACGGGACGACGATCGCACGTACGACCGTGTCGAATCGTACGTTGGCTGTTGTATGTAGCATACTGACTGCACTACACGATCGTACGAGCACAGAAGAACGTTCAGGTGCATGTAATTAGCATCCGGCCGTTCCTGACTTTGGAGCATGCGTGTTTTGCACAATACAACTTGTTGTACCAACTGCTCTGTACACACGATACAACGGTCGTATGAGCGCTTGTTGGTACGACCAAGTTTTCTAGTCTGCTCATACAACTCCCTTGTACGACCGTCGTATGTTCGACTGTTCAAATCGCGCATACGAACGATCGATTTCGCATACAACGGTCGTGAGTACGACCTGTTGTATACAACCGTCGAACCGTGTGTACGAGGCTTCACTGGGAAATCCCTCTCACTTTTTAACTACTTCAATACCGGGCACTTTCACTCCCTTCCTGCTCAAGCCAATCTTAAGCTTTTGCACTTTGAATGACAATAGTGCAGCTATTCAGCACTGTACCCATATGACGATTTTATAATTTTTTTGAGACATAGAGCTTTCTTTTGGTGGTATTTATTCACCACTGTTTTTTTTTAATTTTTTTTGTTTAAAAAAAAAAAAAGTTTTTCGTAGTTTCTTTTATAAAATTTTGCAAATAAGAATTTTTTCTTCTTCACTGAAGAAGTTGGGTGACCCTGGTACGGTGGGCAGCTCAGCTGCCCACCTGCCAGGAAGAGAATTCCATCATTCCTCGCATTCTTACTGCGGTGCTGTGCAAGCAACTTTACCGGGGCCACCCCCCACCGCACCGGGGTCACCCCACTTCTCATAACACTGCGGGAGGACACCCTCCGTCATCACTGGATTATCTCACCTACCTCCGAGCTGTACTGGTGCAATTCCACCTAGGGCTGAAACTTGCTCAGCTCCACTTACAGCAGCGGGGATCAGCACCTTGGATTGCTTCAAACTTGCTGCTCTGGCAATACTGGTAAGAGAAATACAACAGGGGAGCGCAACCGGCCATAGAACACAGGAGGAGAGGAAAGGGACCAGCAGTCAGGTTAAGAGGAGATCCTCGGTACCCCATTGATACGAAGGCTATATTGGAAGTGATATCTGGTGAGTGGATAAATAATAGGGTCAAGGATTTCACGGGGTGTAATGGTGAAGGAGCACAAGTTTCAAGACAACTTTTAAAAGCACCTTTCACTGGACGCATGCTTAAAAAATCCTGACGACTGACGACTGACTGACTTTAGGACTATTTGCCCATTTTTGTGTATTTATCCATATATAGCACAAGTTCTTCATTAGCTGAGCGCTGCTAGCACTTGTAGTATATGGACTATTGCGTGTTCATTCTTTGATTGCATTATTGACTATTGCATGTATTATTATAGCAGCAGCCAAAGACATTACTGAAGTAGCAATACATTTGTGATAAGATCCATTGAGTGCTGGGACCGGTCACAGAGGACTTCATTTGTTTAATTAGTAACCTGTTTCTGGTATTTTTATAAGAAGAAAGAGTATTGCTGCCATGACGGTGGTAAGAGCAGCTCTACTAACTACTTTCATTACAGGTAAAATTAAAGTCTTCTCCACTATTTAATGACACTGCTTCCTTGACTGATTCCTTTTTAATAAGCTGAAAATTAAAAACAGGAAAGGAAATCAGTCCTTACAGCCTCATTCTAACTTTTATTATTAAATGCGACAGCAGGAATGTCTACAGACACAGCGGGGGACGAGGCAGCATGCAGGGAATGTATCATGTCATGGAGAGCGATTGATATATCCACTTTACACAATAAATATAGAGCTACCCCCACTTCAGTGATATGTTATACAATATGCTCCTTACTTCATCTGACAGCACCCCCCTCCTTCTGCTACCCAGGTAAGAATTAAAAAACAATCTGTCAAGTCAGAACCCTGCTAGGCTTCTTCAAAGTGGATCTAAATTAAAAAATTGAAGATTTGCTAGGTTATAGGGAACATTAATAAGTGTTAATTGTACCTACACAGTACCATTTGGTCTGAAATTCCTCCTGAAAAATAGCAGTGCTCTTCTTGTTATGTACGGTTGCCTAGTCACTCATGTGCCTCATAGCTGTACATCTACAGTTTGAGACCTAAGGCACTGCTGTCATTGTCTACTGGTCTCAGGACATTTGGAGTGAGATATAGTGATGCCACTATTGTAACACTTACTGTTTCCCTTGCTGGAGGCTGTGACGTGAGAAAGCAAAACCCTGCCTTTACCAAGATGGCTGCCTCCACACAGACCACAAAACTGCTTAGTGTGCCACTCAGGCTCCCTATAATGGGTTACAAGTCCCAAACATCAGCCGCTGGGAGAGCCCGCACGAGAGGGAGCTCATTACAGCTTTTACAGTCATTTGAGGCAAGGAAATGTCTCCCTAAAGCTGCACATCCATGCTATCCCTAGGGTAAGTGTGTGAGTAGCAACCTGAGCCTGGACTCCGACCAGGCCACGCTTCCACACAGAGACACAGTGCAGAACAAGCCATGGTAAGTCAGTAATGTGGAAAAATCAGCTGCAGAAGACCACAGGCAATACTGGTAAATAGTTCGGTGACCTCTGTCTACTTTTTTGGGTACAGCTTACAAAGTCCTACTCCTCTTCAATTCCTTTATGCCACAATAACCCATATGTGTGGCGGAAAAAAGCTGGACTTGCCCACACATTGCACATATGCATAGCTGGGCGGGCAATGTTTATGTGCTGGGAGCACCCTCCCTGCAAGCTCCAAGCACAAAGATCAAGCTGCCGAAAATGGCTCTTGGTCCCGAGAGGACATTGGTAGCCGGCGGGACTGCCTTCCAATCATGTGAACACTGTGACCGCAAATCACATTGATCAAATGATCACCGATCCTTCCCACCCCCCTGGGTATTAAGAACTTTTAAAGGGAACGCCAGGGCGGGCGGGAAGGGGTTAATGGTTAATTCCAGGTATGTCAATTTATATATAGTTACATTGGTTCAGCTTGGATCAATGTAAGTACTGTATGTATGTGCCATACGTTGGTGGTTCACTGTGGAGGCTGGAACCTACTGTACTGCAATGTTTGCAGTGAATGCAAAGTGCTCTCTGATTGGATGAGATGGAGAGGTGGGACAGAGACGACACAATCTCCACCTTGTCCAATTAGAGAATACTTTCATTCATTGTGAAAATGCAAAATGCTTTGTGAATGGCACCCGTGTCAAGTGAGTGACCTCCTCTGTTCTCTATACACTCAGCATGGGACCTGGAAGCTAGTGGAGATCACTGTAGTAGCATTGCCTACTAGACTGATTTCCAACTTCTACGGGGATCCCACAGGTATGGCACATACATACTTACATGGGTTAAAGCTGGACCAATGTAAATTGCCATACCTGGAATTCAGCTTTAAAGGTACAACCGGAATAAACATTTGCTTCAATGCCTTAGACAACATTTTATATTTTATTGTCTGTCAGTCAATGAGGGGCTCTGGTGCATTGTTGAATGCTGGAAACTAAGGAAGAGAATGAGATACAAGTTGTAATAAGTTGATAAAACCTAGAAGTTTGCACTTAGGAAACAGGGACCATTTAATTGGGGGAACTTTGCATCCTGAATTAAGGTATTTAGGCTTCATCTCTATTATGATTATTATTATTATACAGGATTTCTATAGTGCCAACAGTTTGCGCAACGCTTTACGATATTATCTCTATAGACGTTTATAGCTTCTCAAACTCTCCTACAGCATACTTTGCACCAAAAATATCAAAAAAATCTCTGCTGATCGCTTCAGGTCCCTCCATCTCAAATTGCTGCACAATGGCTGTAAAAAACACACCCATGGGGTGAAAAGCTGGAGAGCATTTGGAAAGCATGCTTACCTTACAGGCAGCTTCTGCACTGGAGAAGTGGACATCATGATCATTCCAGCAAGATTCTGGCAAGGCTGAGTATTTCGTAAGAAGACATTTCAGCACAATGGATGAGTGTCTTCTTGCGAGATATGGGATCCTCATGATCCTCCCAGCAAGATCCTGGGAACTAGGAGTATCCCACATCTCACAAGAAGATGTTGCAGCACATTGCAGGAGTGCCGTCTTCTGAAATTTGGGATCCACATTGCTCCCAGGATCTTGTGGGAAGGATCATGGTGTCACCCTAGCTTAGGCACTGTAAAGTAAGTATATTTTTTAGCTTTTTTTCAACAGATGTATTTTCTTACAGCTATCATGCAGCGATGAGATGAGATGGGGGAAATCCTGATATAATAAGCAAACTGTGATATTCTGGCAGTCTGGATAACTTGCCAGCTGTGTTTTATAAAACAAGCAAACCAAAGTAGCTTTTCTTCAGCATAAACCAAACAAAACCAGGGGTAGGTAATCTCGGCCCTCCAGCTGTGGTGAAACTACAAGTCCCATGAGACATTGCAAGACCCTGACAATCATAGGCATGACTCCTAAAGGCAGAGGCATGATGGGATTTGTAGTTTCACCACAGCTGGAGTGCCTAGGTTGCCTACCCCTGAACAAAACCATCCATCAACTTCTGGTACAATGTACAACTTCAGCTCACTGCCAGCAAAACATGTACCATACCAGGGTTTAAAGTCTCAAGTGTCCAGAGAAAAGGTCCCCACATCTCTGTAGGGTCTCAGTAGCCCAAACAATACACAGTTCTTTCTTACAAGTGTGTCCTGCTGCACACAACACCTTATGGACACCTGCTGACTGTTTCCTGCCCTTTTCAGCCCTCTCTTGCAGGTAAGTTAACCCCTTCAGGTTCAAAGTACCCATAGTCAGGGTTGGGGGCTCTTTCACACTCAAAATCTCTCTGAACCTACAAATTCTGGGACCCATATGAGGGCTTAATAATCCTGGGAAAATTGTAAATCAGTTCTCCCTATGTATCAGATCACCATGGAACCTCTCACCCTGCATGGGCGAGAATCTGTGAGTACTCCAACCTGCTTCTTGTCGTTTCTTTTTAAACCACAACCCAAACAATGGAGACACATACCTCCCATCCAGGAACCTTCCCTAGAATCCTGTAAAAAAAACTTGCCATTTATTGCAGGGTAAGTTTCAATATTATTAGCCTATCGTTAGCTTATGTGAAGAACCCAAACAGAGCTAAGAGTCCATTCCTGACCTGCTGCATCCTTAAGTACCAGTTGATACTGGCCACCAGGAACTATTGAAGATGTAGTCTCCAAGAAATGGCCTCTATTAAGCAAAGTACTGTATGAGACTACAAGTCCCAGGTGCGATTGTGTGCTTGATTGAGGTGGAAAAGAATGAAGAAGCCAGGGCTTGGGGCAGTCTAATGTGGGCAGGGAGAGGTGACAGTTGGAGGGTGCCACTGAATCAGTGATTCTGCTGTTGCCAGAGCTTGTCATGGTGTTGGCTCAGAACTGTGGTGCCGCATTCACACAGAGGCAGCAGCAGTCAGAGAGATTGAGCAGGCTGGTGGAAAGGTGGTATAGTGAGAGATCACCACTACAGAGTCCAAAGTCAATGTCAAAGCCACAGGATTCTGTATACCACCGAGCTGGAGGAGGCCTCCTAACAGACTGCATAGTGGTGAGAGGCCACTGGTCACAACCTCCCTACTTTCCTCTTAAAGAGATGTCGCCATCATAACCAAGAACTTACTTTGGAGTTTTACTCCCTTTTCAATGGGATACACCTGAGTACTCCAATGCAGGAGTTTAGTAATACACTGGTCGCGGGGGGGGGGGGTTGTACAGACCCAAGAACCTTTTGGTTTCTTATTAGTTGGGACCTCCTTAGGTTTAGGGTTCAGGTACAGAGATATGTGATCCTCTTATTATTTTGTTGTATTGTACAAATCTGTTTTACCTTGTAAATGCTCATTGCTGTTGTTTTGGTACTGAGGCCTTGTTATGTGTAGCCCAAATAAATCCTTCTTCTTCAGCCTTGGTGTCGTCATCCAGAAGGGTCGTTATCATCTGATATCAGAGGATCCATACATCAGCGGCTTCTTCAGGGGTACATGCTGCACATGTTTGCAGAGCCTATTGGGCTTTCTGCTGAGGATGCTTTAACCATTTAGCAGCATATTTAGCAAATCTGAATAGCAAGTCAATTTAGAGGCTATTTACAGCACAATAGTAAAATGTGGATATTGCAGAGAACCAATAACAATTCACAAAGAAATATTTATATGCAATATTTTATGTTTACATGACTAGAAATAAATAAAAAAATACATATTTTTAACAATGAACATTATTGCTCTCTGGGGTGATTTGAAATGGGTCTTTCCTCTGCTGAGAGTCATTATGGGCCATGGAATCTGGGGCAGGATCACACTATTTATATCAAGCCGTACTGTGATAGAAAATCCCAGGATGGCGGGTGTTCAGATGTGAGCTGCTGGGGTTTGTCTCAACCCCTGTCTTTGTTATTTTGCTTGTTAGCTTGTAGGGATGGGCCGTACACCCCCCGTTCGGTTCGCACTAGGACGCCCGAATAGACAAAAAAATTTGTGCGAACATTCAAACACTGTTAAAGTCTATGGCCCCCGAACATGAAAAATCAAAAGTGCTAATTTTAAAAGCTTGTATGCAAGTTATTGCCATAAAAAGTGTATGGAGACCCAGGTCCTGCCCTAGGGGACATGTATCAATGCAAAAAAAGTTTTTAAATCAATTGTTTTTTCAGGAGCAGTGATTTTAATAATGCTTAAAGTAAAACAATAAAAGTGAAATATTCCTTTAAATATTGTGCCTGGGGGGGGGGGTCCCTTAGTCTGCCTGTAAAAGGGTGCACCTCTGAACATAGCCAGAGCAAAATGACATTTGTGAAGGAAAAACTGTCATTTATTATAGCGGCTGTAATGTATTGCTGGCTCCCGGCAATATATAAAAAATTGACATGGGGTCCCCCCCAAAATCCAAACCAGACCCTTATCCAAGCATGCAACCTGGCTGGCCAGGAGCCTTCCCTGGGCGACCCCCCCCCCCCCCTCCTGAACCATACCAGGCTACATGCCCTCAACTTGGGGAGTATTACTCTGCGTCCCCCACCCCTAAACACCTTGTCCCTATGTTGATGGGGACAAGAGGCTCTTCCCCACAACCCTGGGCTGTGGTTGTGTGGGTTTGCTTTGATAAGGGGGCCCCCAGATCCCGACCCCCCCATGTGAATTAATATCGGGTACATCGTACCCCCACTAATTCACCAAAAGTGTCAAAAAATAAGAAGTCATAGGAGACAATCAGGGACAAGTCCTTTATTAAGAAATAAAAAATAAAAATAAGTGTCCCTTGTTGTAATCCATCGTCAATCACGACGAGTGACGACCCGAAACCCCCCCCCCCAAAAAAAATTAACAGCTCCTCCTCCTTGGCAGGGCTCCCGTCGACTGAGCTCTCTTTGTTTTAGCATTTTATTTATAGTGAAGGGCGGGGCCACCCGGTGATGTATTTGAGTGACCCACCCCCTGACGTCACATAACATCAGAAGGCGGTGGGGTCACCTGTACATCACCCGGTGGCCCCGTCCTGCACTATAAATAAAACGTCAAAACAAAGCTAGCTATGCTGGCATGGTGGACGGGTGATTGTGGGGTGTTCGGCAGCACCGAAGTTGCGCCAAACATCCCATAATGTTCTAAATTAGGGGAGCGGGCGAACAGCAACCGTTCGCCCATCCCTATTAGCTTGGTCTTCATGTGAGAGACAAATATAAGTATAATATACTGACTGCTATCTGTATATCTATGAAAACTGAATTCCAGGCCAGGGCTGCTGTTAGAAATCCCCCATCATGGGGCCCCATACAGCCTTCTTGACAAGGCCCCCCCAAGCCTCATCTACATCCCCCCGGTGTGTTTTTTGCCTACCCCCCAAAAATGAAAAAAAAGTCCCTCCTCTGCTCCCTCCTCCTGGGCTTCTTTGACCTGATGGGGCCCTGGGAAATGTGATTTAAGCTCTGCTATGCAAGTAGGAGTGGGGGTGTGGTCTAATAGGATCCTATTATTCATTTAGGCAGAAATGAACAATAAAGCTGCTCCGCCCCCCCTCCCCTTTAGCTGATGAGACCTGGACCCTCTACAACAGGACCAGTTGTACTGTCTTATTAGTGGTCCTGCTCCAGGCAAACAGGTAACTACTCAGAAGAAATACATACAGTACATACAGTAAGTACTGTTTTATCTGCCAAAAGGATCTGTCTCCCCAACCCCTACCCTGTGACTGAACAATGTTAAAGAACATCACCCACAGGCTGGTGCAAGAAAATAATCCTTCATTGTACAGGGATAAGCAATGCTCTTCTATGACTCGTCTGCATGACTATGGACCTGTCAGCTCGTAGGCTGCATTCATACCTGAGTGTTGTGTTCTTTAGCGATTTTTTGGGCGTTTTTCCGGGTGTTTGTATGAATGTTTTTGTACAACGTTTTTTAAAGCAATTTTGAAGTTTGCCATTTTATTATTAGGTAATAAAGAAAAACGTTATCTGTTTCATCATTTGTTGCTATGTTTTTTTCATTCACTTTTATTGATTATTATTTATTTGTTTTGTTTTTCTCCTCCCTTATTTGCAAGGGGTTAAGGGTTAATTCTTATTTTATGTATTTATTATTTATTTATTTACTTATTTCTTTACTTATTATTGTTTATTTATGTTATTAGATTAGGGGGTTGGGGTTAGGATTAGGGTTAGGTGTTAATTATTAGGGGTTGTGATTAGGGTTGGGGATTAATATTAGGGTTAGGGTTATTTTATTTATTTGTATGTATTATTATTGTTATTATTCATTCATTAATATTATTATGTATTTATGTATTTCATTTATTTAATTATTTATTAATTATCATGATTATTTATTTTTACTTAACCACTTGACAACTGGGCACTTAAACCCCCTTAACAACCAGACCAATTTTCAGCTTTCAGCGCTCTCACACTTTGAATGACAATTACTCAGTCATGCAACATTGTACCCATATGAAACTTGCGTCCTTTTTTTCACACAAATAGAGCTTTCTTTTGGTGGTATTTAATCATCTCTGGGTTTTTTATTTTTTACGCTATAATTAAAAAAAGACCGAAAATTTTGTAAAAAAATGAATTTTTCTTCGTCTCTGTTATAAAATTTTGCAAATTAGTAATTTTTCTTCATAAATTTTGGCCAAAATTGTTTTAAAAGCCAGAAAAAAATTAATATCGCATTTTTTATTTTTTGGGTCTCTACTAATTTATGGTGGTTTTCTTTCGAGATAAACACACTTTTTTTCCTGCGTTCAAAGTATACCCATGTTACAACGTACTGACTCATTAACAGTAAGTTTCACACTCTCGCGACTTTCGACTTTTAACCAGACCAACAATTCCCCCAAATTCACGGGTCAACAGTTCACCAATTCATTTTTATTTATTAGTACTATTAATTATTTATTAATTT
>BLSH010151925.1:841478-856262 GCA_018402905.1 Glandirana rugosa | reverse complement strand
CTTTAACAAAAACCGGGGCGAACCCATATCACTGTTCTGCAAACATCTGGAAACTGTGTGTGACACTTTAATAAAATCCGGGACAAACTGTTCTGTAAACATCTGGAAACTGTGTGTGAAACTACAGCATAGAGAAGAACAGGGATATGGTTTCGCTCTGCTATAGTTTCACATAGAGTTTTTAGATGATTTTAGAACAGTGATATGATATCAACATGTCCTACCGGCCTCTATGTCTAAAGCTAACATAGAAATTGAAACCAGGTAAAGATCCAGTGGACCCGGCCTCTTATAGGCCGATTTCACTGCTGCAAACAGACATCAAGACACTGGCTAAAGTGCTGGCCTTAGATTAAACAAGGTTATTATGGCCATCATTCATCCGGACCAGGTGGGCTTTATGCCTAACAAATCCACGGCGGTGAACTTGAGAAGGCTGTTTCTCAATATGCAGTCACTAGCGGACAATGATGGACATAGGGCCCTGCTTTCGCTGGACGCCATGAAGGCCTTTGACAGCGTAGAGTGGCCTTATCTATGGGAGGTGGGGAGAGTTATGTCTCCTGGGTGCGTTTATTGTACTATCGCCCCCAGGCAGCCATACGAGAGGCGGGCAGGATGTCCCTTCCCTTTGAGTTGGGGAGAGGCACCAGGCAGGGGTGTCCATTGTCACCCCTGCTGTTTGCCTTGGCCATAGAACCCCTGGCAATTCAGATTAGGGAGCACTCGGGCATAACTGGCTTCTGCTATGGAGATAGGCAGGAGAAGGTAATGTTCTATGCTGATGACACCATGATTTTGTTAGGAGACACAGAGCAGTCACTAAAAGCAGCAATGCAGACTATTACCCAATTTGGCAAATTTTCTGGCTTGAAAATATATTGGAATAAATCTTCCTTGATGCCACTCGATGGAGATCATGTGCAGCAGGGAGGCACGGTGGGGGACATTCCTATTGCCAATTCCTTGAAATATCTTGGGATCTGGGTGACCCCACAAATTAAGGATTACAGTCTACTTAACATCGCCCCCCTCTTAGCGCGTTTTCGGATGCGTGTGAAAACCTGGAACAACTTGGGTCTGTCAGTTGCAGGTAAAGCAAATCTCATTAAGATGATCCTCATGCCCCAATTACTATACATGTTACACAACTCACTCATGGTAATCCCACTAAAAACTTTTAGGTTAGTAAACTCGATTTACCACACACTACTATGGAAAAACCGCCCTCCTAGAATAAAACTGGAGCTGCTACAGCGCCCTAGGGATAATGGGGGTCTCGCATTGCCAAATCCGTGGCTGTATCATCTGGCCGCACAATTGCAGCACTTTATAGGCACTATGGTTGAGGAAGGGGGACATACTGACAGGGACCTTAATGCTGCTCAGATGGTTATGCTATATACGGTGGAAGGTAGTTCTATCTGCCCTAGAAGCGGGGACGTTTGGAAGGTCCCAAAAAGCCTTAAAAAATGTAATACAGAATATATGGAACAAGGTCAAGTACATCTAGGGGGTGACAGGATTTACGGAATTTAGCCCTATCTGGTCTAACATAGCCTATCCTGAGTCGGCCAAACTTCAAAATGCAGCCAAGTGGGAAAAAACACGGTATTGTATATTTGAGGCAAATCTTCCATAACGGTAAGCTGCTCTCATTTGCAGACCTAAGGGAGAAGTTTAATCTGCCAGTATCCATGCATTTTTATTACATGCAATTGAGACATGCAGTTCAAGGCCCAGGGGAAGACCACAGACTGGTTGCTGACTACTGCACCGCTATTTGCACAGCTTAGAGGGACAGGCACCTCTAAGGCCTTTATATCTCAAAGCTATACCACTCTACTCCGTTTGTATCTTGAAAAGTATCCCTCAAGAACCAGGCCGAAATGGGAACTGGATGTGGGGCCGCTTGATGCGGACCAGTGGGAGGAGGCCCTACAGGCAGTGACCGGTTGCTCCCTAAATGTGACGCAAAGACTGACTCAACTATACACTCTCTTGAGAGTCTACTACACCCCCACAGGTTACATGGTATGCGACTGCTATCCACCCCGACTTGTACTAGATGCAAAAGAGACCATGGGGACCTGATTCATATGCTGTGGCGCTGCCCCAAGCTCCATGTGTACTGGAAGGGGGTAGTCGACACTGTGAATACGGTGTTTCAGGTGTCGGTACCCTTAGACCCTAAACAATGCTTGCTTAACCTTTTGGATGAGTTTGAGTGGGAGCACCATATTTGTGTGGCTCTTACCAGAACTCTCTTTCTAGCCCGTAGAATGATTATGGTACACTGGAAGTCTGAATCCCCCCGACAGTTGGGGAATGGGTGGCAGCGGTGGGTAACACCCTGAGAATGGAAAAAATCATCTATCAGCACAGGGGCTGTGCTTCTAAGTTTGAGAAAATATGGGGAAGATGGCTGAAGGTACCGGGGCTTGCCCCGTTGGATTTGACCATGTATAGGCTGTTGGGCATGCATATGGCGTGAAGCCGAGACTAGAAATGTGGAACTTGTTAAGATCTGTATACTGTATCACAAATGTGGATTGTGCTCCTGACACTACATGCTTGTCTGGATTGTGAAAAATGTAATAAAAACTTTTTTTTTTCTGGGTACAAAAAAAAAGTATAGAGGACGGTATCCACTGGAATTAATTTAAGAGATTGTTGCAGCCAAATTGCATGTGCATCGATAGTCTATGGAGGAAGCACAATAGTAAGGTATTCCCATGTGAAGTTGAAGCGACCCTGTGTAGATTAGGGGAGTATACAGGACGGGATGTGTATGCTAACAGTTCCAATTGTGAGAACGATCTTACCTGCAGATTGCCGGTGCATGAAGTATGGTTACGGTTGGAGCTTGTAAGATATGATCACCCCAATGGCCGATATATCCCGCACTTCTCCCACGGTCAGTGTTCAATCAAATGTTCAGGGAGAGGCAAGGGGACCCTAGTCTGAGGGGTGATCTACCCTGTCCCTCTATGTCCGTCCAAGGATAGAGGGAGCGACTGTTAGCGAAGCAGTAGTGTCTCCGCTCCTAGGTCAATGTATATGGTTGCAATCTCAAAGGAATCAGCCAATATTGTAGCTCCGTATAGCGAGCCTGATATCCCACACTTCCCCCCTGAACCCAGCAAGCAGGTTACTCAGCTGGGGGTAAGGGGATATGTTTCTATGTTTCTATGTTTCTATGATATTGCACTGCCATATCTTGGGATATAAAGATCCTTCCACTGTCCACATTCAGATGTGATATATAAGCCAGTTCTCTGTTGCCGACCATATAACCCACACTTCTCCTAGGGCCCAATCATTAAGGATGGTCAACTGGAGGTAAGGGGATATGGTCTGTATCAGGAAACAATTCACCACCTGTGCATCTCAATTGATAATGTCCCTTGATTAGTTAGCTTATGGCTGTAACTGTGGAGATGATCCCGATAATGATCCCATCAATTTCAAATTATAATGCATGGCTCCATAGAAAGTAACTGGATACAGTAGAGTGAACACCAATCCCGATAGTTACCAATTGAGCAGTGAGAAGTCCATGAAGTTAATCACAGACTGATGATTAAGTCTGTAGCTGACATGTTTCGTTCCTTACCGAATTTCATCTGAGCTGTCCCTACTCTACAACCCTATAACAGGAAGCACCTGAACAAAATCCTACATGGCAGAACCACCAGGTATTATTTTGATTGAAACCTTTTAAAAACTTTACATTTAAAATACCATCAACATGTTAAAGATTATACAAGATTTTGGTAATCAGATTTACATATGCTTTAATTTTTACCAGACAGTATATTTAATAATAACTATTATTCTACATCAAGGAAGACATGAAAACCTATACCATCTCAAAGCACATTGTGCACTGCATCTCCATCAGACTTCTGTGCAATCCCTAAGAAGGTTTGGCTTCTAAAAATACTGTCTATAAATGTAATGTCCCTATAAGAACACCATTCGTTGAGAGCAGAGCACTTTGTTCTTGCTATAAATATAGTTTATTGTTGAACAAAAGTCATAACATCTTTTTACATTGATCTGAAGGGCTATTTTAGCCACTGAAATCAATCATTTCAAATCTATCAAAAGTGTCATGTTAGCAGCTTCTCGTTGGAGAATAATGAGGCCAATTTTTGGAAGCAAGTGCAAATTTACCTTAGCACAATTTTCTGACAAAACAGATATATGTTCAACTTGCGGAGTTGCCAGGTAGATTGCTGCTACTGCTCCAGGTTGGCTACAAAGATCACATACAGACTGTGTAATAGCTGTATCGTGGTGCTCATTCATATTCAACAAGGAGTCCAATCGAAAAATGCAATTCAAAGAAACTTTTTAAGGGCACTCATAGTCTTGATTCCTTCTATTTAGTGGAGTGCATAGTATGTGTCCTGCACGCTTTCTCAAAACCTTTAAATCACCTTAACGACTTGCCAACCAGGCTTTTTCTGGCACTTTTTGTTTACAAGTTTAACTCAGTATTTTTTGCTAGAAAATTATGTAGAACCCACAAACATTATACATTTTTTTTAGCAGAGACCCTAGGAAATAAAATTGTGATCACTGCAATTTTTAAATCTTACGGTATTTGTGCAGTGGTTTTTCAAACGTAATGTTTTTTGGAAAAAATACATTTTAATGAATTAAAAACACAATATATATATACCCCAATTTGTTTGTAAAATATGAAAGATGATGTTATGCCAAGTAAATAGATACCTAACATGTTACTCTTTAAAATTGGAATGGCGACAAACTACGGTACTTAAAAATCTCCAAAGGCGACGCTTTAAACGCCTTTACAGGTTACCAGTTTAGAGTTACAGAGGAGGTCTTTTGCTAGAATTATTGCACTTGCTCTAATGTTTGCGGCAATACCACATGTGTGGTTTGAATGCTGTTTACATATGCAGGTGCAACCTACATATGCGTTCACTTCTGTGTGCAAGCACGAGGGGACGGGGGCACATTTTTTTAAATTATTATTATTATTATTATTTTTTTACACTGTCCCCTTAATTTTTTTTTCCTCATACAAGAAATGTAAACATCAAACAAACAATGTAAAAAACATAACACAATATATACCCCAATTTTTTGTGTAATGTGAAAGATGATGTTATGCTGAGTAAATAGATACCTAACATGTCACGCTTTAAAATTGTGCATGCTCATGGAATGGCGACCCACTACAGTACTTTAAAATCTCCATAGGTGACCTTTTAAACACCTTTACAGGTTACCTGCTTAGAGATACACCATTTACATATACATATAGGGCACTTTTTCTTATTTATTTTACTTTTTATTAATTTTTTTTTTCTATCACTTTTATTCCTATTCCTAGACCAACTAAAATTTCAGTCACAACTGCCAGGAAAATTGTTTGGGATGCAAAAAGAAACCCACAAATAACTTCAGGTAAAATACAGGACTCTCTGAAAACATGTGGTGTGGCTGTTTCAAGATGGACAACAAGAAGGCTTTTGAAAAAAGATGGCCTGCATGGTTGAGTCGCCAGAAGAAAGCCATTACTACACAAATGCCACAAAGTATCCCGCTTATAATACGCCAAACAGTACAGAGACAAGCCTCAAACCTTCTGGCACAAAGTCATTTTAAGTGATGTGACCAAAATTTAACTTAATACTGTGTATTGCCCCCTTTAACATCAATAACAGCTTGAAGTCTTTTGTGGATATTTGTGCAGATAGTAAAGCTGCCCATTCCTCTTGGCAAAAAGCCCAGTTGTGGCTGAAATTTTGAGTTGGTCAACTTGACCATGGTTTGGTTTCAACAGAACCCCTCAGTTTCCACTTCTTGATTAGAGTTTTAACACTACTGATTGTCATTCTCAATTCCTTGGATAGCTTTTTATATCCCTTTCCTGTTTTATACAGTTCAACCACTTTTTCCCGCAGATCCTTTGACAATTCTTTTGCTTTCCCCATGACTCAGAATCCAGAAACGTCAGTGGAGCACTGGATGAAAGGTGCAAGGGTCTGTCAGGAGTCCAGAAACTCATTGACCTTTTATACACACACACACACACTATTTACAAGCAAACAGATCACAGGTGAGGATGGTTACCTTTAATAGCCATTCAAACCCCTTAGTGTCAACTTGTGTGTATGTCATCAGGCCAAAATCACCAGGGTATGTAAACCTTTGATCAGGGTCATTTGGGTAGTGTCTGTTGTCATTATGATTTAACCACTTGCCGACCGCAGTCTGACGGCGACAGAGTGGCTTGTTATCGCAAACCGCCGTCATACGACGGCGGCTGCGATAACTAGTTCTGTGAGAGTGCGCGCCGCCGGAAGCGCGCACTGTGTCCGGGGGGGCCAGGGAGCGGGTGCGGCGGACTCGATCGCCGCCGGCTACCCGCGATGGCCCCCCTGCACTGAAAGAACGGAGGTCCGTGTATGTAAACACGGATCTCCGTTCTGTTAGAGGGGGAAGGGCGATGATCTCAGGCTTCCTGTATATGGAAGCTGTGATATTCCCCTTTCCCCAGCCAGGGCAGCCCACATACAGTTAGAACACGCCCAGGGAACACATTTAACCGTTAGAGTGCCCCCTGCAGGTTAACCCCTTCACTGCCAATGACATTTACACAGTAATCAGTGCATTTTTATAGCACTGATCGCTGTATAAATGCCAATGGTCCCAAAAAAGTATCAAAATGGTCCGACATGCCCGCTGCAATATCGCAGTACCGCTAAAAATCGCAGATCGGCGCCATTACTAGTAAAAAAAAAAAATAAATAAAAACCCCAGAAATTAATTCTTGTCATCCATAAACGTGGCAACTTTTGTGCAAACCAATCAATAAACGCCGAATGCAATTTTTTTTACCAAAAATATGATGAAGAATATAAATCGGCCAAAACCGATGGAAAAAAATGTTTTTTTATATTTTTTTTTTTGGATTTGTATTTTAGCAAAAAGTAAGTAATTATTAAGATTATATGATTTCATATATATTTTCTCTTTTCCTTTTGTTTTTACATGCTCTCAATGACATGATTTATTATTAGCGTTATATTTTTTTGCTTCTGTTGTTGCCCTCAGCTTTTTCCAACTATGATATTGCATATGCATGTCTGTCTCTCAGGCCCCCCATTCCCCACAAGCCGCCCAAGACCACTTGAATGGAATACAGTACTCCTTTATCCAATGTGGATTTGTTTGATGAGATTATTCAAGGTTATAATAGATATGCATATTCTTTGAATTAACAAATTTTGATTTGCTCCTCGTTTTCTATCTCTGCATCTTGCTGAACCTATACATTTTTAAATGTACTTTTCGGTTGTTATCATTTAGGGTGATTGTTTTATAATTAGATATTTTGTTCATTTTTAGTTTTAAGTTACATATCTTTTCATATGTGGATACAAAAGAGGTCTGAGAGGACCTGAGGAAGTGGGGTGTCCCATAAAACGCTTCGGTTTGACCCTATTCAAGTTACCCATACCGATATTACAAGTGGAATGTCTCTGTGATGTGCTATTGGTATTATGTATTGACCTTATGCATATGAGATCACATGTTTTTTATGAAATACATGTAACAAATCATGTTTTTATTTTTTGTATACATTAAAATTTGTTTATATGTTAAACCTATGTGTATTCTATTATTGGAGGAATGTATAAAGTCCCATTCATTGATGTTTTGTTTTTATAGAGTCACACATGGGGACATATACACAGCGGTAATTGACAGACCACTCCCTCCTACCTCCTCAATGCCCACTAACCAGCTAAACACGATGGGGTGGGATTTTACATGTAGATTTATGGAGGCTTCACCTCCCTCTTATTCTAAAACACAGGCTGGAAGGGTGTGACACAGACTGTGAGTGGCAGAAATCCGCCCACACCATGTTGCCAAAAAAATATTAAAGGTTTGATTTCAAATATATATTTGTATGACAATTTAAAACAGTTTATTTTTACTCTATATCCCAAAGGCTGTTTTTTTTTAAATTTTGAACATGTGACCAGCAGTAGAGGATTAGAAGCTCCTCCTGTCCCTGTAGACAGGCTGGGAGAGAGCTGGGTCATGTGACAGCTGTATATCAATTAGGAAAAAGGTACTTAGGGGTTTTTTTTAATTAGAATAATTACAGTGCCGTCATCCACATACAGAAATAGAAGGGACAATGGAAATTAAACAGTGTGTGTTTATGATAGGGAAATTGCATATTTCATATTCCTTACTAATGTTGGGCTCACCAGTATCTAATAAAACCTCTAATATTCTTAGATTGTAAGCTCTAATGAGCAGGACTCTCTGATTCCTACTGTAATAAGTTGCATTGTAGTGGTACTGTCTACCCTCAAGTTGTAAAGCGCTGCGTAAATTGTCTGTGCCAGTGGCGGAACTACCACGGCCGCAACAGTGGCACTTGCGACCGGGCCCTGGCATTCCGACACTATTGGGGGGCCCCAGCGGGATTGCTAGCCGCACGGCCCTGAGCTGAGAGCATCTCTCTCATACAGCTCAGAGCTGGTGTTCTATCAAATACTGCCTCCCGTCTTCCCTCCCCCCTCCTTCCTCTCTCACACAGGATGAGAGAGGAGACAGCCGATCTGCTCATTCTTCCCCCTCCCCTCTCCTGTGTGTGCTCCGCGAGAAGTTAGGTGTGAAGCTAACAAGTTCACATGTCACGCGAAGCACACACAGGGGATGAGTCAGGGGGAGAATGAGCAGATGCTGTCTCCTCTCCCATTCCATGCGAGAAAGGAAGGAGGGGGGGGGGACAGGAGGTGGTATTAGATATAACACCTGCTCTGAGCTGTATGAGAGAAACGCTCTCAGCTCAGAGCCAAGCTGAGGAGACAGGTGACATTTATGAGCACTGGGATTAATGAGCACTGATAGGAGGCACTAATGGCCACTGAAAGGTTGGATTTATGAGTGCTGGTGGGCACAGATAGGTGGGATTGATGTGCGCTGGTGGGCACTGATAGGTGGGATTGATGAGCGCTGGTGAGCACTGATAGGTGGCACCGATAGGTAGGATTGAGCACTGATAGGCAGCACTGATGGGCATTGATAGGGGGCACTGATGGGCACTGATAGGTGGGATTGATGAGCACTGATTGGTGGCACTGATGGGTACTGATAGGCAGTACTGATAGGTGGGATTGATGAGCACTGATAGGTGACACTGTTGCACACTGATAGCTGGGATTAAACACTGATAGGCAGTACTGATGAGCACTAATAGGCTGCATTGATGAGCACTGATAGGCGGCACTGATGGGCATTGAGCACTGACAGGCAGCCTTGATGGCCACTGATAGGCTGCACTGATGAACACTGATAGACGGCATTGATGAACACGGATAGATGGCACTGATAGACAGCACTGAAAAGCTGCACTGTTAGGCGACAATGATAGGTGGCACTAATAGGTGGCATTGATGGCCACTGATAGGCTGCACTGATGAGGAGGCGCTGATAGGCGGCATTGATGAACACTGATAGGTGGCACTGATAGACAGCACTGATAAGTTACACTGTTAGATGACAATGATAGGTGGCACTGATAGGCTGCATTGATGGGCATTGAGCACTGATAGGCAGCATTGATGGCCACAGATCAGGAGGCACTGATAGGCGACACTGATGGGCACTGATAGGCAGCACTGATAAGCTGCACTGTTAGGTGGCATTGATGAGCAATGATAAGTGGCACTGATAGGTGGCATTGGTGAGCACTTATAGGCAGCACTCATAAGCTGCACTGGTAGGCGGTATTGACCAGCAATGATAGGTGGCATTGATAGGCGGCATTGGTGAGCACTAATAGGCAGCACTCATAGGCTGCGCTGATGTGCACTGATAGGCAGCATTGATGAGCACTGATAGGTGACACTGATAGGCAGCATTGATGAGCACTGATAGGTGACACTGGTGGGTGCCATTGATGAGCACTGATAGGTGGCACTGACAGGCAGCATCGATGGCCACTGATAGGCAGCACTGATGAACACTGCTAGGCGGCATTGATGAACACTGATAGACAGCACTGAAAACTTGCACTGTTAGGCGACAATGATAGGTGGCATTGATGGCCACTGATAGGCTGCACTGATGAGGAGGCACTGATAGGCGGCATTGATGAACACTCATAGGTGGCACTGATAGACAGCACTGATAAGTTACACTGTTAGATGACAATGATAGGTGGCGCTGATAGGCGGCACTGATGAACACTTATAGGCGGCTCTGATGGACATTGAGCATTGATAGGCAGCATTGATGACCACAGATCAGGAGGCATTGATAGGCGGCATTGATGAGCACTGATAGGCGACACTGATTGGCACTGATAGGCAGCACTGATAAGCTGCACTGGTAGGTGGCATTGATGTGCAATGACAGGTGGCACTGACAGGCAGCATTGATGGCCACTGATAGGCTGCACTGATGAACACTGATAGGCGTCATTGATGAACACTGATAGGTGGCACTGATAGACAGCACTGAAAAGCTGCACTGTTAGGCGACAATGATAGGTGGCACTGATATGTGGCATTGATGGCCACTGATAGGCTGCACTGATGAGGAGGCACTGATAGGCAGCATTGATGAACACTGATAGGTGGCACTGATAGACAGCACTGATAAGTTACACTGTTAGATGACAATGATAGGTGGCACTGATAGGCTGCATTGATGGGCATTGAGCACTGATAGGCAGCATTGATGGCCACAGATCAGGAGGCACTGATAGGCGACACTGATGGGCACTGATAGGCAGCACTGATAAGCTGCACTGTTAGGTGGCATTGATGAGCAATGATAAGTGGCACTGATAGGTGGCATTGGTGAGCACTTATAGGCAGCACTCATAAGCTGCACTGGTAGGCGGTATTGACCAGCAATGATAGGTGGCATTGATAGGCGGCATTGGTGAGCACTAATAGGCAGCACTCATAGGCTGCGCTGATGTGCACTGATAGGCAGCATTGATGAGCACTGATAGGTGACACTGATAGGCAGCATTGATGAGCACTGATAGGTGACACTGGTGGGTGCCATTGATGAGCACTGATAGGTGGCACTGACAGGCAGCATCGATGGCCACTGATAGGCAGCACTGATGAACACTGCTAGGCGGCATTGATGAACACTGATAGACAGCACTGAAAACTTGCACTGTTAGGCGACAATGATAGGTGGCATTGATGGCCACTGATAGGCTGCACTGATGAGGAGGCACTGATAGGCGGCATTGATGAACACTCATAGGTGGCACTGATAGACAGCACTGATAAGTTACACTGTTAGATGACAATGATAGGTGGCGCTGATAGGCGGCACTGATGAACACTTATAGGCGGCTCTGATGGACATTGAGCATTGATAGGCAGCATTGATGACCACAGATCAGGAGGCATTGATAGGCGGCATTGATGAGCACTGATAGGCGACACTGATTGGCACTGATAGGCAGCACTGATAAGCTGCACTGGTAGGTGGCATTGATGTGCAATGACAGGTGGCACTGACAGGCAGCATTGATGGCCACTGATAGGCTGCACTGATGAACACTGATAGGCGTCATTGATGAACACTGATAGGTGGCACTGATAGACAGCACTGAAAAGCTGCACTGTTAGGCGACAATGATAGGTGGCACTGATATGTGGCATTGATGGCCACTGATAGGCTGCACTGATGAGGAGGCACTGATAGGCAGCATTGATGAACACTGATAGGTGGCACTGATAGACAGCACTGATAAGTTACACTGTTAGATGACAATGATAGGTGGCACTGATAGGCTGCATTGATGGGCATTGAGCACTGATAGGCAGCATTGATGGCCACAGATCAGGAGGCACTGATAGGCGACACTGATGGGCAATGATAGACAGCACTGATAAGCTGCATTGTTAGGTGGCATTGATGAGCAATGATAGGTGGCACTGATAGGTGGCATTGGTGAGCACTTATAGACAGCACTCATAGGCTGCGCTGATGTGCACTGACAGGCAGCATTGATGGCCACTGATAGGCAGCACTGATGAACACTGCTAGGCGGCATTGATGAACACTGATAGATGGCACTGATAGACAGCACTGAAAAGCTTCACTGTTAGGCGACAATGATAGGTGGCATTGATGGCCACTGATAGGCTGTACTGATGAGGAGGCACTGATAGGCGGCATTGATGAACACTCATAGGTGGCACTGATAGACAGCACTGATAAGTTACACTGTTAGATGACAATGATAGGTGGCGCTGATAGGCGGCACTGATGAACACTGATAGGCGGCTCTGATGGGCATTGAGCATTGATAGGCAGCATTGATGACCACAGATCAGGAGGCATTGATAGACGGCATTGATGAGCACTGATAGGCGCCACTGATTGGCACTGATAGGCATCACTGATAAGCTGCACTGGTAGGTGGCATTGATGTGCAATGATAGGTGGCACTGACAGGCAGCATTGATGGCCACTGATAGGCTGCACTGATGAACACTGATAGGCGGCATTGATGAACACTGATAGACGGCACTGATAGACAGCACTGAAAAGCTGCACTGTTAGGCGACAATGATAGGTGGCGCTGATAGGTGGCATTGATGGCCACTGATAGGCTGCACTGATGAGGAGGCACTGATAGGCGGTATTGATGAACACTGATAGGTGGCACTGACAGACAGCACTGATAAGTTACACTGTTAGATGACAATGATAGGTGGCACTGATAGGCGGCATTGATAAACACTGATAGGCGGCACTGATGGGCATTGAGCACTGATAGGCAGCATTGATGGCCACAGACCAGGAGGCACTGATAGGCGGCATTGATGAGCACTGATAGGCGACACTGATGGGCACTGATAGGCAGCACTGATAAGCTGCACTGGTAGGTGGCATTGATGAGCAATGATAGGTGGCACTGATAGATGGCATTGGTGAGCACTGATAGGCAGCACTCATAAGCTGCACCAGTAGGCGGCATTGATCAGCAATGGTAGGTGGCACTGATAGGCGGCATTGATGAGCACTGATAGGCAGCACTCATAGGCTGCACTGATGTGCACTGATAGGCAGCATTGATGAGCACTGATAGGTGACACTGATAGGCGACATTGATGAGCACTGATAGGTGACACTGGTGGGTGCCATTGATGAGCACTGATAGGCAGCACCAATGAGCACTGATAGGAGGTACTGATAGGCAGCATTGATGAACACTGATAGGCAGCACTGATGGGCATTGAGCACTCATAGGCAGCACTGATAGGTGGCACTGATAGACACCATTGAGGTGGCAGCGATGGGCACTGATAGGCAGCATTGATGAGCACTGATAGTCAGCATTGATGAGCAATGATAGGTGGCACTGATAGGCAGAATTGATGGGAACTGATGGGTTGCATTGATGAGCACTGATAGGCAGCACTGATAAGCAGCATTGATGGGCACTAATAGGCAGCCTTTATGATCACGCAGGGGATCAGGGCACTAATTATCAGTGTAAACAATTTGCTGACATTGTTGTCTTTATTCTCCTCACACAGGCCCAGCATGGGAGAAAAGGGCTGCCAATAACCAGCAAGTCTGTTGACATGTGATCACTTGGTAAAGGGCTGCTGTGATTGTGCTGAATGTACGTCCCACGGGACATGTGGGAGGCAGGGTTCTGGAAGGATGTCCATGGATGCCCTCCCAAAATTGAAAGCCCAGGGTTCGGACGGAAGGGGGAGTCAGGGGGGCCTATCATGGTTTCTTTCAATGGGGCCCTGAGGGTTCTAGTTATGCCTATGGTTGACACTATTCAAATCCTGTATAATAATAATAATATTCTGGTTATTATGGTTACCTTAAATTACTTCATGTTATAGGAATGTGATTGTAAACTGACAATATGGACAAGCCAGCCCACTCTCCTTTCAGGAATGTGCTGTTTTCCTTCAAAGGTCAATTTGCTGGGTTGGCCATTTTCTCTATATAACACATATACAGCTTGTAATACCTATCTCACCTCAGAACTGCCACCAGGTATGTGTCTGATTCTGATCCACGACGTCATGCCATCAGGGCCGTCTTTAATATTGATTGGACCCTGGGCAAACATTTTCTTGCCCCCCCCCCCGGAATATACAATAAATAGCAGTTAGTCAAAAGCATTGTTACATACCAGGAGTCTCAGGTGTGAACTATACAGAGTGCGCTATGCATGGAGTGCAGGGTTGAGGAGTGCACTAAGTACGGAGTGCAGGGTTGAGGGGTGTCCTATGTGCAGAGTTCTGGGGTGTGCTATGTGTAGAATGCATGGTTGAGGGGTGCGCTATGTGCAGAATGCATGGTAGAGGGGGTGTGCTGTGTGCAGAATGCATGGATGTGAGGTGCGCAGCGTGCAGAAAGCATAAATGTGGGGTGTACTGTGTGCAGAATGTGAGGTGCGCTATGTGCAGAATGAATGTATGTGAGGTGTGCTGTGTGCAGAATGCATGGATGTGGGGTGTGCTGTGTGCAGAATGAATGAATGTGAAGTGTGCTGTGTGCGGAATGCATGGATGTGGGGTGTGCTGTGTGCAGAATGCATGGTTGTGGGGTGTGCTGTGTGCAGAATGCATGAATGTGAGGTGTGCTGTGTACAGAATGCATGAATGTGGGGTGTGCTGTGTGCAGAATGCATGAATGTGAGGTGCGCTGTGTGGGTGTGAAAGTACGTAAGACGTGTGTCGCGTGGAGTGTAGGTACGTAAGACGTGTG
>BLSH010151925.1:816491-836676 GCA_018402905.1 Glandirana rugosa | reverse complement strand
AAATTACTTTTGAACAGTCTGTCCATAAGGGGAGCAGGGGCGCCACCCCCCCCAATCCATGTACCCGGCCCCTAATCTACATGCAGAGCGCCAGACACATGGATTCCAATGGTTTTTTTTTCAAGCACATGATTAGAGCCTGAGGCTCTAATTGGCGTAAAAAAAGGGTGCGCCCTGAGCCCACCCAGCTGTGTGACAATAGTGAATTAATATTCGCAATTGTCTTCCTGCTTCTCCTTCCCGTCAGGAAGCCTGATTGGCCGAGAGGAGAAGCGATGTATTGGCCGCTACCGGGGGCGAGGAGGATGTATGGGGAGATCCGGGAGATGGCAGTCCTCATTGGAGCAATCTCTCTGCTCTGCATCGCCACCAAGAGCAAGACCGTGTGACTACCGCCCACTGGGGGGGTCAAGTGGTTTGTTTGCCCCTCCCTGGCTGGAGCACCAGCCGCCACTGCTTTTGAATTCCTTGCAAATCATACTACCGGCCCCAAAACACTCCAATATTTGCTAATAGCTATAAAATGAATAAATCAGTAAAAACAAATATATGACCATGAGTTTGTGGACAACTAACCTTCAAACAAACATGAATTTATTGAACAACCTTTTTCAATATCATAGGTGTTAAATATAGAGTGGACACCCCTTTCTTTGTGACTATAACTGCCTTCATTCTTCTAGGAAGACTTTCCACAAGATTTTGTCTGATGTATTCAGTGCCCAGTCAGCCTACAGAGAATTTGTTTGGTCAAATGATGTTGGATAGGAAGACCTGGCTCATAATTGGAGTTCCATTTCATCCCAAGTTGTTCAGTAGGGTCAAGGTCAGACCATTCAAGTACCTCCACACCAAAGTCATCAAACTATGTCTTTACTAAACAAGCTTTTCTGCACAGGGGCAGAGTAATCCCAGAACAGAAAAAGTCCTTCTCCAAACTGTTGCTTCCAGGTTGGAAATGTACATTTGTCTAAAATGTCTTCCTTTCAAAGGAAATTTGGGCAAGCAACTGCAGCAATACAAAATATGAAACAATATATGTTTTCCTGACTTGAGTAATAATGTCCTTTTATGTTTTCAGGAGAACATCATAGCTTCACAAAATAGGATAAATTACAGCACAAGTTTTAGTATTGCAATCCTTTCCAATGCAGATAATAAACAAAAGCCTCTCTGGTGCATATGTGACTGTAAAAACATATTTTTTTGGTTTTGTGATATCTGGCAGCAACAGTTGTTATTCCCTACACCATGGGATTCCTGACCTGGGTGGTTTAAAGACCGGTGGTTCAGTGAAGCAGGCTGAGATTTATTGATGTGGAAAATTGTTCATAAACACCGGATTCGGTAAAGAAATTATGATTCACGATTGCTGGATTTAGTGAACATGTGGATATCTCTACACTCATAAATGTACATTGGTTAAAGGGTCAGTACACCTTAATTATAATAGTGGGTTTAATCATCTTCGGCTTATATGTGTTCAGAATAACAGTAGTAAAGTCTTTCTGCCAATTTTCTGCCTTTTCTCTTGCTTGTCATAAAGTCTTAATCATTCTCCTTCAGTATGAAAGTTGTTACTTTTAGAAGAATGTACAGTATGAAGATCACTGCATAAGCGTTTCCACGATGATATACGTGTTGAGTATTCATATGACATTACCAATATATTCATTCAAAGGTAGTCTCCATGCATATTCCTCAGTGTATCAAACCACCTGATGATGTGGTTGAAATTTCACCCATTGTTGCTAATCCTATATGAACAGAAAGTGTCCGAAAAAGTTTGAGAAAATATGGAGTAGTTGGGTTAAGTCCTGATTAGAGTGTAGAGTGATAAGGAGTAGCCCGGTCCCTCCCTTGTGCTGTCTCTGAGACCTGCTCCCCATTCACACCCGAGACCTTGTAACACTAACAAGTCGCATGACACCTGGGAGGGAAAATGGTTATTTGGGCCCAATTTGAACATTTTCACTTAGGGGTGTACTCACTTTTGTTGCCAGCGGTTTAGACATTAATGGCTGTGTGTTAAGTTATTTTGAGGGGACAGCAAATTTACACTGTTATACAAGCTGTACACTCACTGCTTTACATTGTAGCAAAGTGTCATTTCTTCAGTGTTGTCACATGAAAAGATAGAATAAAATCATAGGTTTGCACAGGGGGTGCACACCCTAATCGCCATGATGGGAAATATCTCTCTCTGACCAGTTCTGCAATTAATGAAATGCTACAGTTGTTCTCTTTCAATGTGCCAGCTCTGCCATAAGAGAGTTTGTGTATGTATTATAAATACACACTTGCATGTGTGTTTGAGCTTTGGGGTGCACACCCTAATGCAATAGGCTGCGCACACCTATGAATAAAATATTTACAAAAATGTGAGGGGTGTACTCACTTTTGTGAGATACTGTATATATGATAAAGAAAGCAGAGCACACTGAATATGGATAGGACTCCAGAAAATAAAAACATTTTTACTGAATGAGAAATAATAATTAAAATGCACCTACAATAAAGTGACTTGACATATTACTAGGAAAATCCATACAGTTGCACGCCAGGTCACGCTGAGAGTTACCACCTCTCACTAGGTAGCTGAGAGAAGGAGATATACAAGGAGCAGGTGGATGCTGTAGGTGCCAAAGGGGGGGGGGGAGTACAAGATCTTCCCAACAGCTGATACAAAGAGGGGACTGAGGTTGCAACCTGGGTAGTAAAAGTTCTTCTACTCAGTTATAACCTGGTTAGTAGAAATACCTCCAATGAGTGGAGGTACTTTTACTACCCAGGTTAGAATGGCAGTCCTCTCTTTGTACCAGCTATGGGGTCAATCTTGCAGTCCACTTCCTTTTGGTTCCTGCAGGGTACACCTGAGAGTATTCATTGCTGCTTTTAGGGAAGGGCATCAACATTCACAGAGAAGTATGAGACCAAGGTGCAAACATGGTTTAAACTAACTATACATTGGGTTATCTGATCATTGGGAAAGGCAAGACCTGCACATCTTCTTTTCAGTGAGCGGTTTATAAACAGTTCCATTACCAACAGATCATTATGACACTGAAGAGACACTGAGGTTCATCAATATGACTGCTGCATCCCATTCATAGTAGAGTTTACATGATCCAACTGAAAATGTTCACTTTGTGCATGCCAACCGTTACTCTACTTTGTTTTCTACTTCAATAAAGTGGACCTATCATTAAAATTCACATCATATTAGTTCATTGGGCACATGTCAGTTTTGCCAAATCAGTATTATTTTGAGCAAAAAGCATCTCTTTTTGCAATAAATGAAAAAGTCTGCTCCTCCTCCACATCCTTGTGTGACCTAAAGCCCCGTACACACGGGATGACGATCGTACGTACGATCGTCACAAATCGTATGTTGGCTGTTGTATGTAGCATACTGACTGCACTACACGATCGTACGACCGCAGAAGAACGTTCAGGTGCATGTAATTAGCATCCAGCCATTCCTGACTTTGGAGCATGCGTGTTTTGCACAATACAACTTTGTTGTAGCAACTGCTCTGTACACACGATACAACGGTCGTATGAGAGCTTGTTGGTACGACCAAGTTTTCTAGTCTGCTCATACAACTCTCTTGTACGACCGTCGTATGTTCGACTATTCAAATTGCGCATACGAACGATCGATTTCGCATACAATGGTCGTGAGTACGACCTGTTGTATACAACCGTCGAACCGTGTGTACGGGGCTTAAAGCTTAGGTAAAAAATGAATGGGCTCTTCCTACCAGGAGCATTGCATGAGTAAAGTCAGGTGTATGCCTCTCTGTGTGCCCAGTGTGGAGATTCATCCTCTTTATTTGTCCCCAGGGCTGAAACCCAGGGGAATTCCAATTTTTTTTTTATTAGCGGACAGGAATAAATGGGCAATCATGCAATGGGGACACTTGATGAAGTGACAACTGTCTATGAGAGAGTTTCCTTCACTTTCTGTTGTATCTATGGGTGAGGAAGTTATGGAAAATCTCACCAGACCACAGTGAAAACAGTTGAGCATAGCAAATAGAACCTGGAAATGGTTTTAATGAAATACTCCCTACTCAATTCAAAACTGAAAACATGTTTTAGCTTTAGATAGTCTTTTAAGACTGCAGAGAGTCCTAAAAAAGCATTTTCAACCACTTCAACATGGAGGAACCCTTGATTTACCTTTTTGGCTTCAGGGAACCCCTGCTAATAATTATTATATTTGCATCTCACAGTGCATTAGTGTGATGGTCAGTGGGAAGAATGCTCTTTATATTTGTGGCCATTGGGAAGAGAAGAATTCCACCCACACAGATAACTAAAAAGATCAATGGTGTCATTAGGAAGCTATCTGAGAGGCAGAAATTGTTCATTGCTGAAGGAACCCCTAGCACCCTTTGAAGGAACCTCGGTTGAGAAACCCTGGTCTATAGTTTTAAAGGAGACCATACCTGGTAGACTAGCAGTAGGGGCTCAGGTTTTCTTGTAATGAAAAAGCTTGGTCAAACCTCTCCAACCTCCAGGTCCACCTTTTTACTAGAAATGTCAGAATTTGTTAAAAAGTCTACTGCCTATACATTTAGATCTACTGATCATTTTGACATGAGTTTTTGACTAAAAGTATCATATTTTTCTAATCACATCCTCAGTTTAAATCGCTCTGGTTTATGAAAGGTATACCTTGAGCTAAGATCACTATTGTTTAGAAGGAGAAATTATAAAATATCCCTTTTCTATTATTTGTTCCTTTATTCGTATAAAATGATGATGGGAAAGCCTTCTCGTAGTTCACTTCTTGTGACAAGATGTTGAAGGCTGCAATTATGGCCCTAAATGAGTGTACAAGCTGTCAGTATCTGATGCTGCCCCTGGGGATGCGATTAGGTAGGATTACTTTAAGATAGCAAAGTCTGCTATTTCGTTTTTACATTCCCTTCTTAAAGGGGCCCAAGGCGTATCTTGTTGTCTCATTGTTTCTGAGTGCATAAGTGAAAACTTTAAGAAAGCCACTATTACAGAAATGCGCTGCTAATCTCTGACATGAGAAGTGACTTTATGTGCATCACAGATGAAATAAATACACTTTTTTTTCCGGTTGGAGATAATGACTCTAAACAAGAATTTGCAAATGATCTCTAGCTGCTTGGAGCAATTTTTTGTTTGAGTGGCACACCAATGCCCCCAACTAGTGCACCACAACACATGTGTATTTTAGAAAGTTAACTATATGTATTCTCAAAAATGCTGCCTCCCCTCTCTTCCTACCGATCCCGAAAAGGCTTTTTTAAAAAAATCCAAGTTCCTACAGTACCTTTCTTTTAATCTGCTCCATTGTGGTCATGTGACCCCGCAGCTCCAGCTCACCTGGCTGAGGGAGTGCTCAAAAGCTGCACTGAATACCCAGAATCCCGATGTCCCATGCTGGCTTCCATTGCCACTCCGTTGTCAGCATACCCTTGCCTCCCCTGCAGCAGCCGCTCTCTGACACAGGAGAGCCAGAGCTGCTGGATTATGTGATCACACCGAAGTGGATTAAAAAAAGATATGTACACAAGTCTTTTTTTAAATTGTCTTTTTACTGAGAATATTTTTTTATGTTACAATAGAAAGAGAAGATGCACTGTAAATTAACAGATAAGGGCAATGAACATACAAAACAACATTCAGGTTTACAGTGTCGTTTTCGGTTGGAATGTGTGTGATAGGATCCATAAGTCATAGAAAATAAGACAACATAGACTGAGAATTCTTACATGTAGTTTAGAAACCCAGATGATAAAGGCCAAGGTTTAAGAGTGAAACATGTACACTATATTTCCAAAAGTATTGGGATGCCTGCCTTTACATGCACTTTAATGGCATCCCAGTCTTAGTTCGTAGGGTTCAATATTGAGTTGGCCCCAATTTTACAGCTATAACCGCTTCACCTCTTCTGGGAAGGCTGTCATCAAGGTTTAGGAGTGTCTATGGGAATGTTTGACCGTTCTTCCAGAAGTGCATTTGTGAGGTCAGGCACTAATGTTGGACAAGATGGCCTGGCTCATAGTCTCTGCCCTAATTCATCCCAAAGGTGTTCTATTGGGTTGAGGTCAGGACTCTGTGCGGGCCAGTCAAGTTCCTCCACCCCAAACTCGCTCATCCATATCTTTATGGAACTTGCTTTGTGCACTGGTGGGCAGTCATGCTGGAAAAGGAAGGGGCCATCCCAAAACAGTTCCTACAAAGTTAGGAGCATTAAATTTGTCCAAAATGTCTTGGTATGCTGACTCCTTCACTGAAACTAAGGGGCCAAGCCCAACCCTTGAAAAACAACCCCACACCATAATCCCCCCTCCACCAAATGATTTGGACCAGTGCACAAAGCAAGGTCCATAAAGACATGGATGAGCAAGTTTGGTGTGGAGACTGTGAGCCTGGCCTTCTTGTCCAACATCAATGCCTGACCTCACAAATGCACTTCTGGAAGAATGGTCAAACATTCCCATAGACGCTCCTAAACCTTGTGGACAGCCTTCCCAGAAGAATTGAAGCTGTTATAGCTACAAAGGGTGGGCCAACTCAATATTGAACCCTACGGACTAAGACTGGGATGCCATTAAAATTAATGTGCATTTAAAGGCAGGTGTCCCAATACTTTTGACAATATAGTGTATCTGAATAAATCATTCAGCAGGTACCATCGTATTACATAAACAGCTGAAGTATGAGTATAGCTTAAAAAAAACTGTCACAAAAATTAGACATAACTATGTGTAACAGCTAGCCAGTGGAGAGGAAAATTAGCAGAAGAGGGAATGAAGCAAAGGAAGAAGGAACAGAAAACTAGGAAGTTTTCCTTGTCCTTGAGCATCAACCAGGGCCCGAGCGCCACCCGCTCATCATCCAATGCTAGTGGAGGTCTGGATGGGATTATGCTAGGGTAGACTAGAGAGGATCTTCCAAAATATGCCACAATTCCCAAACCTTATTCTAACGTCAATCTTTTTATACTTAAGGCTAACTTAAAGTTAACTTAGCCTCATCTTCCACTTTAATACCATTCATGACTAAAATGCTCTAGAAGACTGCCCTAGAAGGAGCCCTGGCCGAACACCAGCGTTTCATTTTTACCCTTAGTCCTGTTGGGTTGAGGAGTCTGACAGTTATACATTGCCTTATTTGTCAAAGATCTGACTAGGCCCTTCAACATGTGGCAAGCCTACACCAGGATCTGGAATCCCATTGGCTGCCCCGGGCCCCATACTGAAGCCAGTCATTTTAAATAACACCGTATTTTCCAAAGTTAATGAATATGCAGGAAAATGGAGGCTGGCATGTAGGAATTCCTGCAAGTATCTTTACAAATTGGTCATTTATTTGCTAATTTCTTTCCTGTTTCCCCATATTTACATAATTATCGCAATTTGCCAAAGCAAACATTTCAACTGCAACTCTCCACTGATGAGCCAATTTTCCCAATTTTCTACTTCATTCTATCTTTTTTTTCAGCCTGTCGAAAACCCAGTAACCACCTCGCTCTGCAGGTGGAATGGAGGTTTTAAAATGAACAGTTATTCCACTATATATGGTTCATTTAAAGTCCAACTGAAATGTCCGTTTAAATCAGTTAATATATTTTAAATGCATAAATAACGTGTTCAATGTCTTACAATTTGTTTCCGTCTTAAAGCAGATGGCTATATTCTCTCTATTTTGTTCTATTCTATACTTTTCTTTTCTACTTTATTCCAGAGTGGCCTGTCCATAAGGGGCGCAGGGGCACCATTCCCCTAATCCATGCACCCGGCCCCTAATCTACACGCAGGGTGCCGGTTGCATGGATTTCAATGGGGTTTTCTTTTTTTGGAAGCCCATGTTTAGAGCCTTAGGCTCTAATTTGCTTCAAAAAAGGGTGGGCTCAGGGTGCAGAGCACTGCGCCCTGAACCCACCCAGTTGCGGGACGATAGAAAATGAATATTTGTTATTGTCTTCCTGATTCTCCTCCCGGCCAATCAGGAAGCAGGTCCTGAGACCCAATTGGCCAAGGAGTCTTAGGACCCACTTCCTGTTTGGCCTGGGAGGAGAAGCAACGGCCCCGGAGTGAGGTCTCCTCTCCAGCTGGGAGCCATAATCCAGAGGATCAGCATCAGAAGCGCGATCAACTTATCCAGATTTGACTCCCTCTTCGAGGGATGGCTCACCCGCAGCCACATCCAGCACTCCCCAGTTCAGACAGTGGAGGGAGGAGGAGGGGAAATCAGAGTGTCATCACGGCCAGGACTCGGTGTCTCCAGGCTCCTCTGGTCACTCAGCAGTGTGATGTGTTGTGCTAAGGTAAGGAGGCCTCCGATCGCTAACGGGGGGGGATGGTGCCGTTGGTTTGCCACCCCCCCCCCCAAATATTCTATTAAATTCTGTTGTTTTATTCTATTCTATTCCTTTATTTTCTATTCTGTTTTATTATTTTATATACTATTCTATTCAGTTCTGCTCTATTCTATAAAGCAGCCTATGTAGTAGTCATCTTATTTCACTTTTCACTAAATCCTGGTATAAGTTCCAAATAGCCCATTACTATCATTGTGAGCAATGGGTACACCCAATAGCACCGTTTGGCTAGCCCCACTCTCCTCATCTACCTCCCCCTCAACAGACGTGCACTCCCGAAAAATTTGTTTGTTTTCGTTGCATTTTTTTCATTTTTTGGGTCATTCGTTATGATTAAAATTCGTTACTTCTAATAAATTCATAACTTTGGAAAAATTTGAAAATTTCAAAATTCGAAAATTCAGAAATTTGAAACTGGGAAGTTCGAAAATTCGGAAATTTGAAAATTTGAAAATAAGAACAAAAATCCAAAATTAAAACTAACTAATAATAACCAACTATTAAATTATATGTATTGCAATTTCCTTTCGAATTTGGCTCTTAGTGAACATAACGAATATGAATTTATCCAAAGTTACGAATTTTCCGAAATAACGAATGCCACATCTAAACAAATGAAACGTAACAAATTAATAATAATAATAAAAAGTTTTTATTATTATTATTTATTATTATTAACCATATCAGTACTGGACAGGAAAATCCAGGCCATTTTCCAGCTTTCAGCGCTATCACACTTTGAATGAAGATTATTGAGTCATGCAACACTGTACCCATATGAAATGTGCGTCCTTTTTTTCACATAAATAGAGCTTTCTTTTGGTGGTATTTAATCATTAGGGGGTTTTATATTTTTTGTGCTATAAATAAAAAAAAAATGAAAATTTGGTGAAAAAATGCCTTTTTCTTTGTTTCTGTCATAAAATTTTGCCAATTAGTAATTTTTCTTTGTAAACTTTAGCCAAAATTTATACTGCTACCTATCTTTGGTAAAAATAACCCAAATAAGTGTATATTATTTGGTCCTTGTGTAAGTTATAGAGAGTCTTCAAGCTATGGTGCCAATCATTAAAAATTGATCACACCTGATATACTGACGGCCTATCTCATTTCTTGAGACCCTAACAAGCCAGGAAAGTACAAATACCCCCCAAATTACCCCTTTTTGGAAAGTAGACATTCCAAGGTATTTAGTAAGAGGCATGGTGAATTTTTTGAAGTTGTAATTTTTTCCCACAATTCTTTGCAAAATTAAGATTTTTTTTTCTTTTTTTTCACAAAATTGTCATATGTTAGCAGGTTATTTCTCACATACAGCATATGCATGCCACAAATTACACCCCAAAACACATTCTGCTACACCTCTTGAGTATGGCGATACCACGTCTGCAGGGAGCGCCGTCAGGCATTCTAGGGACATAAATTACACATCTAATGTCATGACGACCTATCACATTTATGAAGGCCCTGGAGCACCAGTACAATGGAATTGCCCACAAAATGACCCCATTCTAGAAATCAAACACCCCAACGAATAATCTTTGAGGCATAATGAGTCTTTTGAACTGTTCATTTTTTTCCAGTAGTTTTTGGAAAATGTGGGAAAAAAATGAAAACGCATTTTTTTTACACAAAGTTATCCATTTATATGTTATTTCCAACACATAGCACGTACATAGCAAAAATGACACCCCAAAATACATTCTACTACTCCCACGAGTATGGCGATACCACATGTGTTAGACTTTTACACAGCTGACCACATACAGAGGCCCAACATTGAAGTAGCACCTTCAGGCGTTCTACGAGCACAAATTACACATCTCATTTCTCAACCACCTACCTATTACACATTTGAAGGTCCTGGAGCACCAGGACAATGGAATTGCCCACAAAATGACCCCATTTTGGAAAGCAAACACCCCAATGTATAATCTATGAGGCATAATGAGTCTTTTGAACATGTCATTTTTTTCCAGTAGTTTTTGGAAAATGTGGGAAAAAAATGAAAACGCTTTTATTTTTACACAAAGTTGTCCATTTATATGATATTTCCAACACATAGCATGAACATAGCAAAAATGACACCCCAAACTACATTCTGCTACTAATCCTGAGTATGGCGATGCCAAATGTGTGAGACTTTTACAGGTGATGTTTACTGGGTCACTGATTATTACAGGTTACTGGCGATGGTCACTGATGGGTGACTGGCGGTGGTCACTGATGGGTGACGGGTGTCTGGCGGTGCTCACTGATGGGTGATGGGTGACTGGTGGTGGTCACTGATGGGTCACTGGCAGTGGTCACTGATGGGTGACGGGTGACTGGCGGTGGTCACTGATAGGTAATGGGTTTCTGGTGGTGGTCCCTGATGGGTGACGGGTGTCTGGTGGTGGTCACTGATGGGTGACTGGTGACTGGTGGTGGTCATTGATGGGTGACGGGTGACTGGTGGAGGTCACTGATGGGTGACGGGTGACTGGGGCTGGTCACTTATAGGTGATGGGTGACTGGCAGTGGTCGCTGATGGGTGCCGGGTGTCTGGTGGTGGTCACTGATGGGTGATGAGTGTCTGGTGGTGGTCACTGATGGGTGACAGGTGGAGGTCACTGATGGGTGACTGGTGGTGGTCACTGATAGGTAATGGGCGACTGGCGATGGTCACTGATAGGTGATGGGTGATTGGTGGTGGTCACTGATGGGTGCTGGGTGTCTGGTGGTGGTCACTGATGGGTGTCTGGTGGTGGTCACTGATGGGTGACGGGTGACTGGCAGTGGTCACTGATGGGTGACGGGTGACTGGCGGTGGTCACTGATAGGTGATGGGTCTCTGGTGGTGGTCCCTGATGGGTGACGGGTGTCTGGTGGTGGTCACTGATGGGTGACTGGTGGTGGTCATTGATGGGTGACGGGTGACTGGTGGAGGTCACTGATGGGTGACGGGTAACTGGGGCTGGTCACTTATAGGTGATGGGTGACTGGTGGTGGTCGCTGATGGGTGCCGGGTGTCTGGTGGTGGTCACTGATGGGTGACAGGTGGGGTCACTGATGGGTGACTGGTGGTGGTCACTGATAGGTAATGGGCGACTGGCGATGGTCACTGATAGGTGATGGGTGATTGGTGGTGGTCACTGATGGGTGCTGGGTGTCTGGTGGTGGTCACTGATGGGTGTCTGGTGGTGGTCACTGATGGGTGACGGGTGACTGGCAGTGGTCACTGATGGGTGACGGGTGACTGGCGGTGGTCACTGATAGGTGATGGGTCTCTGGTGGTGGTCCCTGATGGGTGACGGGTGTCTGGTGGTGGTCACTGATGGGTGACTGGTGGTGGTCATTGATGGGTGACGGGTGACTGGTGGAGGTCACTGATGGGTGACGGGTAACTGGGGCTGGTCACTTATAGGTGATGGGTGACTGGCGGTGGTCGCTGATGGGTGCCGGGTGTCTGGTGGTGGTCACTGATGGGTGATGAGTGTCTAGTAGTGGTCACTGATGGGTGACAGGTGGAGGGCACTGATGGGTGACTGGTGGTGGTCACTGATAGGTAATGGGTGACTGGGGATGGTCACTGATAGGTGATGGGTGATTGGTGGTGGTCACTGATGGGTGCTGGGTGTCTGGTGGTGGTCACTGATGGGTGTCTGGTGGTGGTCACTGATGGGTGACGGGTGACTGGTGGAGGTCACTGATGGGTGACGGGTGACTGGCGGTGGTCATTGATAGGTGATGGGTGACTGGCGGTGGTCACTGATTGGGTGCCGGGTGTCTGGTGGTGGTCACTGATGGGTGATGGGTGTCTGGTGGTGGTCACTGATGGGTAACAGGTGACTGGTGGTGGTCACTGATGGGTGACTGACGGTGGTCACTGATGGGTGCGGCATGTATGGCGGTGGTCACTGATGGGTGCCGGGTGTCTGGCGGTGGTCACTGATGGGTGTCTGGTGGTGGTCATTGATGGGTGACTGGTGGAGGTCACTAATGGGTGACGGGTGACTGGCAGTGGTCATTGATAGGTGATGGGTGACTGGCGGTGGTCACTGATTGGGTGCCGGGTGTCTGGTGGTGGTCACTGATGGGTGATGGGTATCTGGTGGTGGTCACTGATGGGTGGCGGGTGACTGGTGGTGGTCGCTGATGGGTGACTGGCGGTGGTCACTGATGGGTGCCGCATGTATGGCGGTGGTCACTGATGGGTGACAGGGGTCTGGTGGTGGTCACTGATGGGTGACCGGTGTCTGGCGGTGATCACTAATGCGGGATGGGTGACTGGCGGTGGTCACAGATGCGTGACGGGTGACAGATAACTGGCGGTGGTCACTGATGGGTGACCGGTGTCTGGCAGTGGTCACTGATGGGTGACGGGTGACTGGCGGTGGTCACTGATGGGTGACGGGTGACTGGCGGTGGTCACTGATGGGTGACTGGCGGTGGTCACTGATGGGTAACTGGCAGTGGTCACTGATGGGTGGCTGGCAGTGGTCACTGATGGGTGAGGGGTCACTGGCGGTGGTCACTGATGGATGATGGGTGACAGGCCACGGTCACTGATGGGCGACGGGTGACATGCCACGGTCACTGACGGGTGACGGGTGACATGCCACGGTCACTGACGGGTGATGGGTGACAGGTACACTTTATGATGACAGGTACACTGTATGGGGGCAGATAGGGTGACTGTTGGGTGACTGGTGCATTGGGGGGGCAGGGGGTTGTGACATGTGTGTGTTGGTGCTTTACAGATCAGTAACTCACTGATCCTAGCTTTTCTCTCCTCACACTGGAAACTGTGTGAGGAGAGAAGAGCTGGTAACAGTGAGTTACTGCTCTGTTTACATAACATGTGATCGGCTGTGAAGTAGATCTGAGCCGATCACAAGGTAGCAGCCGGTCCCTGTGAACACGCCGCCACCGATGCGCACGCGCAGCGCGCTCCCGATTGCGCGCATGCACCGTGCGAATGGGGGACGTGCTATATGTGATCGTCCGTGACTTTGTCATGGCTGATCACATGGTGAACAGCCATGATGTCGTCCCAGAACAATAGCCGTTCCTCAAATGACGGCGGGGCGGACGGCAAGTGGTTAAAGTCGTTACGTTCCATTCGTTTAGATGTGGCATTCGTTATTTCAGGTAATTCGTAACTTCGGATAAATTCATATTCATTACGTTCACTAACAGCCAAATTTGAAAGGAAATTCCAATACCTATAATTTTATAGTTAGTAATAGTTATTATAAGTTAGTTATCATTTTAGATTTTCGTTTTTTATTTTCGGATTTTTCGAGTTTCTGAACTTCGGATTTTTGAATTTTCAGCTTTTCATGTTACTGTATTTTCGAATTTTCAAATTTTCGGATTTTCGAATTCCCAAAATTTTGGATTTCGAATTTTCAGATTTTTGAATTTCGTATTTTCCAATTTTCAAATATCTGAAAAATTTGTTAAACGGGTTTTCATTAATATAAATATTTCTGAATTAACAAATTTTTCAAAATAAACAAATTGCACATGTCTACTCCTCAATATAGCAAGCCCAATTACAATGATTAGGGCTGTTACACTAGACATCCTATTTGCCAATGCCTCTTCATAAACAAAAATGTGTTTGTCTATTTCTCTTTTTTCTTCTCTTTCTCACTCCATCTCTCAACCCACAAATAAGAAAAGGATGTGATGTCAGAGGAAATAGCCTGCGAATTGCATAGCAATTTAATGCGCATAAGAATGCGTGTCTACGCACATCAACATGCACGTTTATTTTATTTATTTATTTATTTCAGGTACTTATATAGCGCCGTCACTTTACGCAGCGCTTTACATATACATTGTACATTCACATCAGTCCCTACCCTCAAGGAGCTTAC
Organism: Glandirana rugosa; assembly: GCA_018402905.1. Classification (NCBI taxonomy): domain Eukaryota; kingdom Metazoa; phylum Chordata; class Amphibia; order Anura; family Ranidae; genus Glandirana; species Glandirana rugosa. The sequence goes on along the minus strand of BLSH010151925.1, from coordinate 822,438 downwards.
AATCCATGTGCATAAGAATGCGTGTCAATGCTTATCAATAGAGGGCAATGCACATTTTTTAGGATTTTTATGCTCTTTTACCACTTCTGGAACGCCCAACTCACATATACTACGGCAGGGCGGCCTGGCTTCGCAAAACAACGCACCTGTATGTACTTTGTTTTTCAGGGTCCTGCGCCGCCAGTGTCCAATCACAGCGGGAGCCAATCAGCGGGTCTGGCGGCGGCGATGGACGCTGGTACCCGCCGATCGTTTGCTGGAGAGGCAGAACGGTCTATGTAAACAAGGCAGACCATCGTTCTGTCAGAGAGGAAGAGAGAGATCTTGTGTTCCTCCTAATCTTGAACACAGATCTCTCTCTTCCTCCAGTTGGCTGGGAGGAGGATCTGTGTTGAAACAGCGAATATTCATTCACTGTTGCAACACACCTGGGTGGGCTCTGGTCTCAATGCTCTGTGCCCAGAGCCCACCCTATTTTGAAGCCTATTGGAGCCTCTGGCTCTGATCAGTGCTTCAAAAAACACACAGCCCCGCATCCCCACCATAGGAATTTATGCGCCCGGCGTGCTGAAAGGGGCCGGGCACATGGATACGGAGGGTGGTGGGGCATGAATGGAGGGGTGGGGCCCGTGCGCCCACAATGTGTAATGTATGTTGAAATGGCCACTTGTAGTCTCCAATGGAAGCCTGTGTGATATGGTGACATCTCAGGAACACCATTGGGATACAGGGACAGAGCATTCTTACCATTTAACAGTACCTGAACAAGGACATTTATGGTAGGATAGCCAGGGTTTATTTTAATAAAAGCTGCAGATTTAAAAATATTTAAAATGACTTCATTAACATATCAAAGCTTATATGAGATTTCAGAGATTGGGTTTTTATATACTGAAGGTTACAGAGCATGCTATGCTCCCTGAAAAAGAAAGCTCAGCACTTCCTTTTCATTCATTATATAGGTAGTTACATTAGGATGAGCACCCCAAAGCTCAAACGCACACGCCTTTCTCTGCAGCCTCAGCTGCACTGGACAGTGAATGAATAAGAAGTGCTCTGTGTTGAGCAGCTTCCTGTTCATTCACAAACTGAAGCATAGGAAATACATAGTTTCCTATGCTTCAGGTATGATTGAACACAGGGAGTGTGTTCACTGCGTTCTTTTAGAAAAGTAAGGGGGCAGTAAATGACATATTAATTAGCCTCTTCCCTCACTCTCTATCCTGAAACATCCCCTGCAGCAGCCGGGGGGAAAAGAGGGAAGCCAGCAGCACTGCAATGGGGGAGGGGGGGGCAGAAGCCTGGGCAGTAGGGAAAATCAGCACCACACAGAGTGATTAGGGTGTACCCAGGCACATCTGGCACACCCCCTGTGCACACCTATGCTCATTTCTATCTTGGTAGAGGGGGGTTTACTAAGACTGGAGCACTCCGAATCTGGTGCGGTTGTGCATGGTATCCAATCAATTCCTAACTTGTTCCGTTAAGCTTTGACAATAAAACCTGGAAGCTGGAAGTTTCTATGCAGAGCTGTACTCTTCAGTTTTAGTAACCCCCCCCCCCCCCCCCCCAGCTAGCTAGGGTTGCCAACTCATCCCTTTAAACCCAAACACATATGCATTACACAGGTTCTGAGGTTAATTTAATGCAGATAAGGCACCAAGTGAGTTTAATTACCAAATGAATCAGCCACAAAACCTGTGTAATTCATATGTGTTCAGTTTTAAAGGGATGAGGTGGCAACTCTAGATCTAGCTCCTCTGAGTCATTCAGCTGTGTAACTGTTGGGAATAAACCTAAATAGCAATAGATCAGATTGTTCAGAGCAGAACAGTAAATCACTCAATAGAAACCTGCAATGGCTGTCTTCATTGCTGCACCTGCTAGATGCAAGTGTTGAAAATAAAATACAATGCAATATGGCTACCCGGTGGTGTTCTGTGCACAGAATGTCCCCCAGAAACATCATTTCCTGCTTGTGTGATTTGCTCACCAATTTTCCCTGATGTCTGCCTAAGATACAAGTCAGATTTCAGGCATCCCCTGCAACAAAAATGTCATTTTTGGTGAGATACTTCCAATAGGAAATCACGTCTAAAGGGATGCAGACCCCACAATTTTCCTCATTAGAGCCCTGTAGGTGCAGCAGCTAACTGAAAATGATGAAACCACTCACATACAGATTCACGTATCACATAGACACAGACAAACAAACAGGGATTTCTTCAGAATAACAAAAGATAGGAAGGAATCTGCAACAAAGGTTGTTAAAATCCCTGCAATGTACATAGATCAGGGAAGGATTTTTTCTCTACAAAGGTGGAGTTACCCTTTAAGCTTTTAAATAAACCTGACAAAAACAGTCCTGAACATTCACAAATAGAATATATATGTATATATATATATATATATATATATATATATATATATATATATATATATATATATATATATACACATTCCTTTTAAACAAGATGTGACCTGATCGAGTTTGAATGGTGCTACAGAAGTGACAGAATATCACTTGGTGCAGCAAGAAAGACTCCAGCTCGTCTTCTGCCGTTGGCTGCCAACAATTATCGCTGTTTGGAACACGCCCATGCCAGTATGTTCAAAGCTGCTGTCCAAAAACTTGATTGGCAGCAGCTAAATCATTTAATGTGCTTAGGAAAAACAAATCCATATGATTCACCTCTGCACTGGCAATCTGCAGACAATGGTTGTAATTAACAATATGCATTATGCTGTATTAATGACATCCTTCAACGCTCGGAGAGTATTCCAATTCTTAGGAAAATACACAGTATCAATGGTGGCACAAGCTGCTTGAAAACAGAAGGCAAAGATGCCTAGCTGTGCTTGTGCCCGCTCATGACATCATTATGTGGCAGCTCGATATTAGAGAATTTGTCAAAGGACCACCAATTTAGCTGGGCTCATCAAATATTCATTATTTTTTGACATAGAAGGTAAAGACAATGTTTTCCAGAAACAACATATTTGAACAAAGGAATGAACAAATTCTGCACCAATCTTGATGAATAGGGAGCCTGCTTCTATCCTACAGGCTGACTTATCAATGGTGGGGACATCTTTTAATTCAGGGATAGCACACAAGACAATGTTCCATTTCCCATGAAGCAGGAACTGTTTGATGCATTTCTGTTTGCTCTAACCAGTAGTTGCATAGGTGTATGCAGTGGGTGTGCCAGGTGTGCCTGGGAACACCCTAATCACTTGGTGTCGATTCCCCATTGCCCCTACTGGGCCCCCCCATGTTGCGCCCCCCCCCCGCCACAGTGTTGCTGGCTTCCCTTCCCTCCTCTCCGCTCCCCCTGGCTGCTGCGGGGATGCTTCAGGATGGAGAGCGCGGGAAGGGGCTAATCAATATGTTACTTACTGGTCCCTTACTTTTCTAAATGAACACAGTGAACACACTCACTCACTGTGTTCAATCATAACTGAAGCATAGTAAACTGTGTTGAGCACAAATTTGTAAATTGGGCTAGTTCACCAGGCCCAAAGGCACCTTCATCCCAAATTTGGATACAGAAAATTTTAAAAGGAAGGGGATTTTACGGTGCCAAAAATATTCAAGACAAAATATATAAAAAAGTAAAAGGAGCCTATCGGTGGGCCCTAGTCTTGGTGGGGGGGGGGTGAGACCTGGGGTCTGGGAGCTCGAGTGCAGGAGGGATTCTCTGATATCTCGAGGAAGAATTCTGTCCAGTGGCACGGGAGCAGGTGTGAGGACAGCAGGAGTCAGTGAGCACATACGGAAATCCCTGAAGAGAAGACAGCCGGATGGGCTGGTGAGCGTTACAGTCGAGGGGCACTGAGAGGCAACCTGAGAGGACTGGGTGAGAGCAGTCTGAGATGGATGCAGGGTCAGTCTGGGAGGACTGTGGAAGCTTAGCCAAGAGGGCTAGAGAAAGGGGCAGCTGCAGCCAGATGGACTGGCAGTGCCTGAAGAGGTGGTGCTGGGAGCAGTAGCCACAGGAGGATAGTTGGGTACTAAGACTATGCCAAACTACCAAAGGGGACCACAGTCCCTGCCTGTAAAGGGCATTTGCTGAAATCTGTCTGAGCCCTATTGTCAGATCACCTAACAGTGTGCCAGCTGGTCCTGGAAGTTTTGTGCTCAACACAGAAAATTGGAAAAGGAAGGGGATTTTTATGGTGCCAAAAAATATTCCAGACAAAATATATAAAAAAGTAGAACATTTTATTATTTAGAAAACATTAAAATTGGGGAGAGTGTCATGATTGTCTCTTCCCATAGTTAGTAACACGCATATCATTACCACAAAAAGCATATAAATACAAGAGAACTTGTTTGGATGCCTGTTAGTTTTACATGTCGCGCCATTTGCTTCATCAGGAACAATGAGGCATTTATAATTTCTAGATAAACATAAAAGACAAAAATCAATACATAATAAATACACATGAAGACAAATGACGATACACAGGATATTTTCAATCATATCAAAGTCATCAAAACTATCCAAAATTGGTATGCACATATTATACATTATGCAAATTTTGTCACTGCTACCATATTTGGAATACGGGTCCCACTAAACATCAAAACTCACCTAATGAGAATAGTGGTAAAAGGTAATATACAGGGTGGGCCATTTATATGGATACACCTTAATAAAATGGGAATGGTTGGTGATATTAACTTCCTGTTTGTGGCACATTAGTATATGTGAGGGGGGAAACTTTCAAGATGGGTGGTGACCATGGCGGCCATTTTGAAGTTGGCCATTTTGAATCCAACTTTTGTTATTTCAATAGGAAGAGGGTCATGTGACACATCAAACGTATTGGGAATTTCACAAGAAAAACAATGGTGTGCTTGGTTTTAACGTAACTTTATTCTTTCATGAGTTATTTACATGTTTCTGACCACTTATAAAATGTGTTCAATGTGCTGCCCATTGTGTTGGATTGTCAATGCAACCCTCTTCTCCCACTCTTCACACACTGATAGCAACACCGCAGGAGAAATGCTAGCACAGGCTTCCAGTATCCATAGTTTCAGGTGCTGCACATCTCGTATCTTCACAGCATAGACAATTGCCTTCAGATGACCCCAAAGATAAAAGTCTAAGGGGGTCAGATCGGGAGACCTTGGGGGCCATTCAACTGGTGGTCAGAAATTTGTAAATAACTCTTGAAAGAATAAAGTTACGTTAAAACCAAGCACACCATTGTTTTTCTTGTGAAATTCCCAATATGTTTGATGTGTCAGATGACCCTCTTCCTATTGAAATAACAAAAGTTGGATTCAAAATGGCCGACTTCAAAATGGCCGCCATGGTCACCACCCATCTTGAAAGTTTCCCCCCTTCACATATACTAATGTGCCACAAACAGGAAGTTAATATCACCAACCATTCCCATTTTATTAAGGTATATCCATATAAATGGCCCACCCTGTATATTTGTACTGTGTTGAGGAGGAATAACTTGACTTGGCTGACCGTTTTTCCACAAACATTTTCCTTCTCTCTGGAGTGTTGATTAGAGTACAAACATAGAAACATAGAAAAGTGACGGCAGAAAAAGACTGAGTAGTCCATCGAGTCTGCCCCTTTTTATTTATTTATTTATTTATTTTTTTACATTAACCATGTTGTCTGACTATAGATTTATGTTTATCCCAATCATTTTTGAAGCCATTTACTGTTGACTGTCGCACAACCTCTGTTGGTAGTTTATTCCACTCATCAACCACCCTTTCAGTAAAATAATGCTTTCTAAGATTAGTTTTGAACTTCCCCCCAGTTAGTTTGAGGTCATGTCCCCGTGTTCTTGATTTTGGTTTCATATTGAAACTGTACTAACTTTGGAAATTTATGTAATTCCCCCACTTATTCCAAGTCCTCCCGTCAGAAAAGTTATACTTTGGTTTTAGTTCTTGTGCCCCTGTACTGGA
>BLSH010151925.1:794068-805386 GCA_018402905.1 Glandirana rugosa | reverse complement strand
AAGAGTTTGGAACAGAAATTGGGCACCAGTCACTGTTGATATTTTCAAAGCTTTAATGCACAACTTGAAAGGAGGTAGTAGGAGAGAGGGTTATGGGTCTCAGATACCAGTAGCAGATCACTTACAGACTCCTTGGATCCAGAAAAAGTACAGCTTCAAAGTACCATAACCTTTAAGCCGACCCGGCAACACTGTAAGCATGTTTTAGATGCAGGTACGTCTCCCAAACAAGTCACCAAGCCCTCCTGAGAGATCAGCCTTCATCCTGGTGCTCTCCAGCAAGGGTCCTCCACTGGATCTTTTCAGCTTGGCTTGGCTTCTTCCACGCCGGACAAGACAGCCTAAGGACCACCTCAGGATTAGTAGGCCCCAGACAGGCTTCTGGGCCAACTTGCAGAGCTCACTTCAGTGACGTATCCTTTCCCAGAATGCACCCGCGGCTAAGAACCTCTTACTGGGGATGCGACTTGTACAGAGCCTATGTACACACAAGGTATTATTTGCTAATTCTACAGTGAATATTTCTATTTTCAGTAATGAGTTTATAGGAGTATAGAGATCATTAGTGAAATAAAAATGAGTGAGCTCAAATCACTGAAGGTACACCCTGTCACCTGGGGGAGGGGGGGGGGGGTAAATCTTCCATAGAGAACAATTCCCCATGATGTAAACTCACTGGAAGTATCGCAGTGTGAGTGGGAGCATCACTTAAGGCCACTGTGAATTACTTTTCTAGCCAGAAAGAGGTGCAGAGAAAAGGGGAGCGGGCGCCCTCTGGTGGTCGGAGGGTGAAAGTGCAGGTTGTGCTTGATAGCTCGACTGCCGCCTGGCACTCACCCCTCGTCACACGGCCTGGTCTCCAGCAGGCCATGGGCCGGCAATGGTACATGGCCCAGGAATTGGGGACCTCTGTGCTTCATCACGGAAGTAAGCCATGGGGCTATGAATATTTATCTGACCTCAGCCAATGCCCAGGAGGTAGGCCTAGAAGGTGTGGGCCTGGGGAGAAGATAAATGTATGGGAGGGTCTGTTCAGCCACTCTCTCCTGAGGCTTCTGCCCCCTGGGAGGCAACTTGTGTACCTGAAGAGCTGTTGTTTCAGGCCTCAGCATGTGCTTGGCTGAGGGCCCTGGAGGAACGTGGACTTAAAGCGGAGGTCTGCCCATCCCTCCAAAAATGAAAAGCCAGCAGCTACACATACTGTAGCTGCTGACATTTAATAATAGGACACTAACCTGTCCTTGAGTCCAGCAATGTCGGACGTTTCTATCAGCTGACGAGTGCTGCCACCACCATTGCCGGTAAGGGAACCCGGCAGTGAAGCATTGCGGCTTCACGGCCAGGTCCCTCCTGCGTAAGCTGCGCTCTCCTACTTCCCCGGTGGCGGGGGGAAGGAGGAGGGCCGGATATGTGACGTACTTCGCTGCGGACTGGTTTCACGGAAATGGGGACAGGGTAACTGTCAAAATGTGGCACCGGAGGTGGGGAGGAGACAAATGAGTTTTGGGTGGGACTCTGCTTTAAAGAAACTTGCTGGAAGACAGTGCTTGTGAAACTCTGCTGGAATAGGGAAGCCTTTCACTGAAGAGTGTCCCAGGAAAGCTGGTTGGGAGCTGTCTTGGGACATTGTAAGTAGGACCTTGCCCAGAGCTCCTGGGGTACTTTTGCTTTGAGAGTTAGAAACCAGAGGTTTCTACATGGACTGTGACGGCTCTTACAGAGTCTCAGATCAGCTGGCTGTCTCTTCTACTTCCAACAATAATGGTGTTGAAGAACTTTGTTTGAACATTTTTCCTCTTATTCGTGCTTGTGTTTTGGAGCACACCACAACACATAATAAACCCCTGAATAACAAAATATTAACCCATAGTGAATGTCACAAGTAACATATAAGGCACCCACCTACAGCATACCTCCCAATCGCCCCGGGTTCACCAGGACCGTCCTGGTATTTGATGTAAGTTCCAGCATCTCCGCGAATCAAGGCTGAGTCCTGGAGTGGAGCCCAGTGCTGGGAAAAGTTCTGTCAAAGTATGTGCAAAAGAGGTGACCGCACTTTAATATTTGGAAGTATAAATGCTTTAATCATAAATATCCACGCATAACATCACTAAGCCAAGATACAACAGGACTGAAGCAGAAAAGTTAACATGTTTCACGAACCAAATCGCTTATTAGCAACCTGAAAAAAGTTCTGCACTTGGCTCCAGGGACTTGCACTGCAGGGAAGCGCTAGTGCAGGCACCAGCAGAGCTTTTATTCAGCCAGAAAGTTCCGCCTCCTCCGACGCTGTTCTATTTTCTCCTTGCTTACTACTGTTACTTGTAAATACAGAAACGCTGCTTTAATATTTACAAGTGACAGCACTTCTCTCCCGGCGGCCTCACAGAACCCCCCCTGCACATCTCTATCGGAGAGCAGAGGACAGAGGGGGCAGGGAATCTACACGGGTTACAGCCTCCTTCAGCTCCACTGCGGAAACTCCTTCTTAGGCTGGATTCACACCTATGCATTTTTTGTGTTTTTTGCATTTTGCAGACTTGCACTGCAGTCCATTTAACATGGTTTCATATGGACAACGCTGTATTTTGGCCTAGGCCAACAAGGCCCAGGCCTAGGGCAGCAATTTGCAGGGGGGCAGCACAAAAAGAATCCCCGCCGGCTTGCACTTAGTGTTGCCGATATAATAATACAGGCAGGGCCGCCATCAGAGGGGGACAGCACATACAAATGTGGGGGTCCGGGCGTCCCAAAGGGCCCAGGCAGCGGACTCCAACCAATGAGTTATTGTGCAGGCAGCCAGCTATGTGTGGGGGGCACGAATTTAGTCAGGCCTAGGGCAGCACAAAACCTAAATACAACACTGCATATGGAACACATTCTGCAGTGCAAATCTGCAAAACACAAAAAGCACTAAAAATGCATAAGTGTGAATTCAGCCTTATTCAGCATAATCGTGCAGGCTGCCAGGGTGGGTACATTTTAGCTGCTCATTTGCAGCAGCCCCACTCTTTCATGCATTCTTGGGAGAGGATTTGTGGGGAAGAGAGCTCTCTACTGGAATGGGAGAAGGGGGTGAGCTCTGTACTGGGGGAGAACTTGGGAGTACATAGCGCAGCTCTTAACCCTGCACTCAGTACCTAGCGCACTCCTCAACCCTGCACTCAGTACATAACGCACCTTTCAACCCTGCACTCAATACATAGCACACCCCTCAACGTTGCACTTAATACTTAGTGCACCCCTTAACTTTGCACTCTGTATGTAGCGCACTCTTCAACCCTGCACTCAGTACGTAGCGTGCCTCTCAACCCTGCACTCAGTACGTAATGCATCCCGGAACCTTGCACTCATTATGTAGTGCACCCTTCAACTTTGCAATCTATATGTAGCGCAGTCTTCAACCCTTGCACTCTGTACATAGCGCACTCTTCAACTCTGCACCTAATACACAGTGCACTGTTCAACACTGCACTCTGTACACAGTGCATTCCTCAGCCCTGCACTCTGTACACGGCGCATCCTTCAGCCCTAGACATTGCACACAGCGCACCCCTCAACCCTGCACTCAGTACATAGCACACTCTTCAACCCTGCACTCTGTATGTAGAGCAGCCCTCAACCCTGCACTCTGTATGTAGCACACCCCTCAACCCTGCACTCTGTATATAGCGCACCCCTCAACCCTGCACTCTGTAAATAGCACACCCTCAACCCTGCACTTAATACATAGTGCACCCCTAAACTACGCACTTAGTACATAGCGCAGTCCTCAACCCTGCACTCTATATGTAGCACACCCCTCAACTATTCAATCAGTACATAGCGCAGCCCTCAACCCTGCACTCTATATGTAGCATAACCCTCAATCCTACACTTAGTACGCAGTGCTTTTCTCAACCCTGTACTCTATGCATAGCGCACTCAGTACGTAGCGTGCCTCTCAACCCTGCACTCAGTACGTAATGCATCCCGGAACCTTGCACTCATTATGTAGTGCACCCTTCAACTTTGCAATCTATATGTAGCGCAGTCTTCAACCCTTGCACTCTGTACATAGCGCACTCTTCAACTCTGCACCTAATACACAGTGCACTGTTCAACACTGCACTCTGTACACAGTGCATTCCTCAGCCCTGCACTCTGTACACGGCGCATCCTTCAGCCCTAGACATTGCACACAGCGCACCCCTCAACCCTGCACTCAGTACATAGCACACTCTTCAACCCTGCACTCTGTATGTAGAGCAGCCCTCAACCCTGCACTCTGTAAATAGCACACCCTCAACCCTGCACTTAATACATAGTGCACCCCTAAACTACGCACTTAGTACATAGCGCAGTCCTCAACCCTGCACTCTATATGTAGCACACCCCTCAACTATTCAATCAGTACATAGCGCAGCCCTCAACCCTGCACTCTATATGTAGCATAACCCTCAATCCTACACTTAGTACGCAGTGCTTTTCTCAACCCTGTACTCTATGCATAGCGCACTCTTCCGCCCTGCAGTTTGCACACAGCATACCCCTCACCCTTACACCCCTTCCACTGCTAAGAGTTTGGCACACCCACATTTTGCCACGGTGCACTATGAGCGCCACAGGTCACTTCCTCCCTCAAGTGTCCCTCATTCTGAAGTTCAAAAGTTTGGGAGTTATGCTACAGGTGTGCTGCATGCAATTGTGTCAACAATGAAAATGTTGATAGGAGGAGGGAGCAGAATGGGCAGAAAATTGAACAGCAATATGAGCCTTCTCTTTCAGCTTCCAGTTAGCAAGAATTGGATGGCTAAAAGACCCCAATATATTCCTTAACTGTAAGTGGTGTCCCCCTCCTGGGTGGGCTATATAAATCTCAGCCTAGATGGAGACAAATCATTTGGCAGGTAAAATAGTTTCCTTATATGCATGCCGTCTGTTTTTGCCTGGAGTTTAGCTTGACGTGCAGCTTAATGGATCAATGCCATGGTCAAGAAAGATTGTTAGAGCTTAACATGACAATCAGCATGCATGCTTGTCACATCTACCCACCATTTCGTGTCCATGGTCCATCCAAGACTTCAAAGTATAAAATGTTCTTTTTAAATAATAATAAACCAAAGAAAAGACATCAATTTGATTATTGTGCAGACCCTATGGCATCTGACTCTCCATGCATGGCCTTTATAGCCAAATGAGATCCCATGCCAAATTCAGGCTTTTCTCCATCCTCCTGGCTTGCCGATGAAAATGCACTTTGATTAAATCCATTCATCTTGTAAGTAATCCTTACACTTTTTCTGTCAGATAAAAAGACCATGCTTGCCCCTTTGTAAAGCTATTCGGCTAATAAGTGTGAAATACCTCCAAACACCTGCTAGCTTGAGAAAAGTTGATTAGCAATTAAGACATCTTGATGGCCATTAGCCACAGTAAAGAGTGTTGAGAATCAGGCTTGGTGGGGCTGATAAATGTTGCATCAAAGCAATGTTTGGAGATCATTCATTGATTCAGCAGCACACACGGGAGGTGAAGAGTGAAAATCGTACAGCCCCTGTTCTTTTTTCGCTGAAAGTTCTTTATGTGCTTTAATTTCTCAGAACCTCCAGCTGTTTTATTAGAACTAAGTGTTAATAATTTCAATAAGAGCTCCATTAAAACCACCGAGCACTTCTGAAGTTGAGCTGCACAATAATAGCAATTTGACAACCTAACAGTGAAAAGCATTGTTTAAAGTTGGCAGACTTTTACACATTTATTTCATGACTAAAAGGGGGTTTAATCCACAATCACTTAACAGAGATAATCCAGAACAGCTCCTTCCAAGTTTGTCATTAAGGGATTTATTTTAAGGGAAAATGGACAGCGAACGCAAACAATTTAGACTTTTTTTTTCACCAAAAGATGACACTTTGCCACTTATCAGTTTTTGCAAAAAGAATAAAACCAAACTCCAGGTAGATATAAAAGACAAAGATTAAAGGAGCCTTGTAATCATTAAAGCAGCCCATGGATGGTTCTCTTTTTTTGTTCAACCAGCAGATTGTACGAAAAAAAAATGACTTGTTTCCTCCATCTACACACTCAATGTGGATGAAGGTTTCCCGCTGTCAGAATACAATAGCTCAGCAGGGAACCTTCCCTGCCATCAGAATACACTGATCAGAGCTGCCGGCTATAGCCTTCTAAACAGTATATATTTTCTGAAAGTAGAGACTCTGGAGAGTAAAATGGCGGTAATTCAAAATAAAGTTTTAGTGTGCGAGCAGTGCATTACACTCAATATATCTGTAGCACTGCCCCCTTGAGGACTGTTTAGAATTACCTTTTCATCTGGATCGCCCTGACCTTGTGAACCCTCCAACCCACCTGGCACACTGGGTTCAGACATCTTTTTGCAGGCACCTTTAAATGACACTCCAACACAAGTTGAATAGATATTCTCTTAGGTTTTACTGGAGTAAAGATATATGTACAAGGGTGACTCAGATGAGGAATCCCCCAGAAAACAGCTTAATTACAGTTCAATTACCCAGATGCGAGATATACATAGAGTCAGGTCCATAAATATCAGGACATCAACACAATTCTAATCTTTTTGGCTCTATACACCACCACAATGGATTTGAAATGAAACGAACAAGATGTGCTTTAACTGCAGCCTTTCAGCTTTAATTTGAGGGTATTTAAATTCAAATCAGGTGAACGGTGTAGGAATTACAACAGTTTGTATATGCGCCTCCCACTTTTTAAGGGACCAAAATTAGTGGGACAATTGGCTGCTCAGCTGTTCCATGGCCAGGTGTGTGTTATTCCCTCATTATCCCATTTATAAGGAGCAGATAAAATGTCCAGAGTTCATTTCAAGTGTGCTATTTGCATTTGGAATCTGTTGCTGTCAACTCTCAATATGAGATCCAAAGAGCTGTCACTATCAGTGAAGCAAGCCATCATTAGGCTGAAAAAACAAAACAAACCCATCAGAGAGATAGCAAAAACATTAGGTGTGGCCAAATCAACTGTTTGGAACACCCTTAAAAAGAAAGAATGCACCGGTGAGCTCAGCAACACCAAAAGACCCGGAAGACCACGTAAAACAACTGTGGTGGATGACCAAAGAATTCTTTCCCTGGTGAAGAAAACACCCTTCACAACAGTTGGCCAGATCAAGAACACTCTCCATGAGGTAGGTGTATGTGTGTTAAAGTCAACAGTCAAGTGAAGACTTCACCAGAGTGAATACAGAGGGTTCACCACAAGATGTAAACCATTGGTGAGCCTCAAAAACAGGAATGCCAGATTAGAGTTTGCCAAACAACATCTAAAAAAAGCCTTCACAGTTCTGGGACAACATTCTATGGACAGATGAGACCAAGATCAACTTGTACCGGAGTGATGGGAAGAGAAGAGTATGGAGAAGGAAAGGTACTGCTCATAATCCAAAGCATACCACCTCATCAGTGAAGCATGGTGGTGGTAGTGTCATGGCCTGGGCATGTATGGCTGCCAATGGAACTGGTTCTCTTGTATTTATTGATGATGTGACTGCTGACAAAAGCAGCAGGATGAATTCTGAAGTGTTTCGGGCAATATTATCTGCTCATATTCAGCCAAATGCTTCAGAACTCATTGGACGGCGCTTCACAGTGCAGATGGACAATGACCCGAAGCATACTGCGAAAGCAACCAAAGAGTTTTTTAAGGGAAAGAAGTGGAATGTTATGCAATGGCCAAGTCAATCACCTGACCTGAATCCGATTGAGCATGCATTTCACTTGCTGAATACAAAACTGAAGGGAAAATGCCACAAGAACAAGCAGGAACTGAAGACAGTTGCAGTAGAGGCCTGGCAGAGCATCACCAGGGATGAAACCCAGCATCTGGTGATGTCTATGCGTTCCAGACTTCAGGTTGTAATTGACTGCAAAGGATTTGCAACCAAGTATTAAAAATTGAAAGTTTGATTTATGATTGTTAATCTGTCCCATTACTTTTGGTCCCTTAAAAAGTGGGAAGCACATATACAAATTGTTTTAATTCCAACACTGTTCACCTGATTTGGATGTAAATACCCTCAAATTAAAGCTGAAAGTCTGCAGTTAAAGCACATCTTGTTCATTTCATTTCAAATCCATTGTGGTGGTGTATAGAGCCAAAAAGATTAGATTTGTGTCGATGTCCCAATATTTATGGACCTGACTGTATGTACAGTGGAATAACATTTAGAACATAAAGCAGGTGATCATGAGAAATTACTAGTTATGTCAATATAATACCATGCTAAAGGGGAACCCCAGGCTGGCCTATAAACCTTTATGTCCTAATGAGAGACCAGTTAGAATAGGAATAAGAGAGAGGCCTTTTAACTAACAGTAACAACAATGTCCAGAGTGCAGGCCTGCGATAGTCTTAACTGGCAGTTGGAGCTCTTTAAATTGTATCCAAGAGATGGCACATTGATGCTAATGTCAGCAGGACAGCTTAAACTGGCTAGTGATATTCCTTAGAGGAGTTCCGGATATGGATGTCTATGTACAGCGTCTTATGTAATGCAATAAGGTGTTTCCAGGGGCAAGGTGTCTGTACACAGTTCCCAAAACAAGATAACCAGGAAGGGATTGTGAACGGTGAGCGAAAGCCCTCTCACCAACTGAAGAGCAGGATAGGGACATCCTGAACAGCGATCCCAGATCAGACGTCCTTCTGTGGACCAAACGGAGATGACGACCAGCTGTTGGACACAGGCAGTAGTTGGATCCGTCTAATGAGGTGGTGCTGCGGTGATGTCTCGCGAACAGCAACCAGAGTTGGGCCAGGCTGGGGTCACTGGTGTGTTCACTCGATGAGGCCCATTGAGTAGAGAGCGCAGGGTGGATCTGCTGGTCCTTTTATAGTTTCCCTACTTTTCCCAGAGGTATTTTGTGTTGCAGAGAGCCCTCTGGGATGTGTAGTGCAAGGATAGTTTCACAACCCCAGAACGTCTGCCCAGGAGACTACTGGTCCCACAATCCTCCCTTCTTGGCTCATAACTGATGTCAGTTATAGACATGTGCGGTTTTTTTCATTCCGAATTAATATTCGGACAGATTTTTCATTATTGGGAGATTCGGATATATCCGAATATCCGAATTACAGTATACACAAAGTTTACCGAATGTTCCGAAGAACGAAACAAAATTCTTCCGGATTTCCGAAATTAAAATTGCAATTCCAATCTAATTTTACATCGCATTCCATTCGAATTTGAACAGTAAACATACTTCTGAAATCAAAGGCTTTGTGTGTTATTAGAGTACCATTTCAAAATAATGCTCTTTTTGTTAAGCCAAAGGTGATTTAAAGAGTCATTGTAATCATTTGATAAAGATTTTCTTTTGTTTGTTCACTTTGTTGCATTCGAAGCAAAAAAAATATAACATTTTCATTTTGACCGATTCTAAAATTTATCGATTTGAACATTTTGAATCCAAAAAAATGGTAAATTCGAAGAAAATTAGAAAATTCGGAATACGAATAGAACGAATCAACTGAATTTAACTAAACAAAATAACTAGATTAACGAATCAAAACAAAACAAAACGAAAAAAATGTTTTCATCATGCACATGTCTAGTCAGTTATTGGAGCCCAGAACTAGAGGGACACAGGAATAGATAGAGAATGACGGTGGGTGGTAGGCAGAACAAAGTAACTGTAGTCCACTGTTGGCTACATATCCACACTGTGGCACCATCCCAAACAAACTTTTGTGCTAAAAAAGGGGGAGGGAAAATAGGGTGGAAAAACTGCACCTCAAGAAGGGAACAGTGGACCCCCTCTACACACATGGGAAGGAAAGGGAGACTTTATATGTGCCAAACAATGGGGGAAAAAATACATACACAAATAGAACCTAACTCCATAAAAGTCAATATTTATTTCATTCCATTAAAAAGTAATGGAATCTGGTTAAAAACATAACAAAAATACATATAAATTGTATCATGTCAACATGACAGTAGTACAACAATGTGCAGACAAATGTGTGAAATCAACACGTTTTGCAAGACAACAAATATCCCATATATAATCTTATACCAGAATTTCATATAGACAAATAGATCCTATACATTGTCAGCTAAACCCCACTCAACATGTTTCACCCTTTGCGGGCTTCCTCAGGAGACTTTCGGGGCTGACTAAAGATGAGATAAAGAAAGAATACATTTTAAGTATTACTTATAGATAAATACAAAAATTCATTATAGATTCCACACTTGAAATAGCAAATCAATAAAACACATTGAAAATTGATTTGATTAAATTAAATTACACAATTAGATGATAGTGAACAAAATGATTATATATACCCTCTGTACATATTTATTCATAAATATATAATTATATAAACTGTAATTACCATTGGTTCTGAGATGCCAGAAGCATATGAGAACCTGAAAAGGATTAGGAGCCATGGACCCAAACGCCCACTAGGTACAGTGCCATAGAACTTCGGGAAACAAGTAGGTATATATATGTGCAAAATTACCTGCAAACAAATTAATGTGAAGGGTAAGAATAGGAGCGGATGGATGTGCATTATGAAAAAACATATAGAAACATAAATAGTATCCACTGTTTTCTCTACGTACTACAAAGATGAAAGATAAGAGGCCAATTCGGTAGCAACCTGAAGATAAACATCAGGGGTACTTGACATGGGGTTCCTTATGCATGTATAGCGCTTTCAAAACGCTCACTAGGAATGCCTGAATAGTCCACCCACCCGTTTTCACAGAAGCATCCACCCCATCTGCTGGTAAAAAAGCAGAACCAAGGGATGTTCAATATGGAATATTTAAAAAAAATATATATATATATGGGCAGACATCTATGAGGGAGACAAACTAATATAACCTCCTCTCAGGTGTGTACCCAAAAAAAAAAAAAGGAAAAAGGAACAAAGGAAAGAATATCTCTCTCCAACACCTATGACTGAAAGCTTGCTTACCGTCAAATTCCAGGGCAATCTAAAAGATTTCCAGAGGGCCCATGTGTGGACTCTCCTCCAATATAATCAAACAGAGGGAGTATCTACAGACGGGTATATATATATATAAAAAAAATTTATAAGGTATAACTTGTAGGGAACCAAGACGAAAAAATGGTCGTCTACCCCACCTACGAAGACACTTTTGCCCACCCACCTGATAAGTCCGTAAGGATCACTCGCAAAACTTTCGCGATATGTACGTATTCCTTGGGGTACAGTTCATGGGGACTACAAATAGAAGTCCAACGATGGCTTAACCGGAGAATAGAAAGTAGAAACATCATGCATCTCTTTTGTCACCTATG
>BLSH010151925.1:770956-794058 GCA_018402905.1 Glandirana rugosa | reverse complement strand
AAGGTGCCTCAAAAGAAAAGAAAAAATACCAATTTGTTTAAAACAATACAAAAAGAATTTTATTGATACAACAAGAAAATTATTCCCTTTAAAAAGGATATGTTTTGTGAAAAGACAACAGATATCCCATATATAACCTTATACCAGAATTTCATATAGACAAATAGATCCTATACATTGTCAGCTAAACCCCACTCAACATGTTTCACCCTTTGCGGGCTTCCTCAGGAGACTTTCGGGGCTGACTAAAGATGAGATAAAGAAACAATATATTTTAAGTATTACATATAGATAAATACAAAAATTCATTATAGATTCCATACTTGAAATAGCAAATCAATAAAACACATTGAAAATTGATTTGATTAAATTAAATTACACAATTAGATAATAGTGAACAAAATGATTATATATACCCTCTGTACATATTTATTCATAAATATATAATTATATAAACTGTAATTACCATTGGTTCTGAGATGCCAGAAGCATATGAGAACCTGAAAAGGATTAGGAGCCATGGATCCAAACGCCCACTAGGTACAGTGCCATAGAACTTCGGGAAACAAGTAGGTATATATATGTGCAAAATTACCTGCAAACAAATAATGTGAAGGGTAAGAATAGGAGCGGATGGATGTGCATTATGAAAAAACATATAGAAACATAAATAGTATCCACTGTTTTCTCTACTTACTACAAAGATGAAAGATAAGAGGCCAATTCGGTAGTAGCAACCTGAAGATAAACATCGGGGTACTTGGCATGGGGTTCCTTATGCATGTATAGCGCTTTCAAAAGCTCACTAGGAATGCCTGACTAGTCCACCCGCCCATTTTCACAGAAGCATCAGCCCCATCTACTGGTAAAAAAGCAGAACCAAGGGATGATCAATATGGAATATTTCAAAAAATATATATATATATGGGCAGACATCTATGAGGGAGACAAACTAATTCAACCTCCTCTCAGGTGTGTACCCAAAAAAAAAAAAGGAAAAAGGAACAAAGGAAAGAATATCTCTCTCCAACACCTATGACTGAAAGCTTGCTTACCGTCAAATTCCAGGGCAATCTAAAAGATTTCCAGAGGGCAAGCCGAGACCGACGCCCGGTCCTGCTTCCACATAGCCTCCACCAGATTGAGGCGGCTGTACATGCCGCTTAAATCCCAGTTCCATCCCGCCAGCATCTGACGTCACTGGCGGGGCGCGGACATGCGAAGACCCAATCCCTCAAGCTCTTCCCGGTCAGCCGACCGGACATGACGCATATGTAAAAGCAAAAACCTGCGCTCACTATAAAAAGAGTATGAATAATAGGTTATAAAATGTTGAGATAAATGCCAGAAAAGAAATAATTGAAGTTGGCAGCACGCATAAACAACAGATCTATATTGTCCAAGGATAAACTAAAAACACATATGCAGCGCCTATAATATGAAAAATGGAATAGATTCAGATGATAGTCCTTCAAATGATGATAATTAAATCTGTTAGATCCTATGACAGCTATCTTTGAAACATCTACGGTGTACAGAAAATGGATGCAGGCTTACCAGATGGTGGTAGTATATGCGCGGGTGTTTAATCCCAACCGGGTGGTTGCTCATCCGATCACCGGGAAGCGAGAGAACTTATCCTGGGGGGACATCGGGTGTCGCTGGGGGGATGGTCCTTGGTCCTGGTAGTCAGCACCTCCTGGGGGGATATCCTCAAACCAGGGTGGGCGCAGGTGGGGAGGGGTATGGCTCCAGCTCCTCTCGTCTCACATTCGGGGGATATTCAGTGTGCAATGTTCGTATAAGGGCAAGAGAAAAACATCCACAATCGTGTGATACCGTTTCAAAAAGTTTTAATATGATTTAAGGATTAAAAATACTCACATTCCATAAATAAAACAAGAGCTCTTAGAAATGGCAGGAGATGGAGGAAACCGACGCGTTTCGGCTCTACAGGCCGTCATCTGGGGTATTTCCCCTCCTGCCAGATGTGCCATTTATAATAATATGATAATAGTAACAATTGGCCCCCTGTAGGGGGCCTTGGAAACGGAAGTCGCATTTTTGGCGTCAAAATGGCGCCGCCGGCGTGCGTTCCACGCCTCAATTTAAGAATAAATGTTCAGCAGCAAAATTATAAAGAATAAAAATAACAAGGGGCCGATGTATGCAATATTGGGGAAAAAAATCCGTATGTGAAACAGAATGTGCATGCTCCTATACCGAGAGGTAGGAGCTCAGAAGAAAGTGCTTGTGTTCGATGTGAGCATCACATCCGGGTTGAACACTCAGGGTGAACCCCGAAGTGATGTAAAGTGATATCCAATGGAAAGGTGCGTCCTCCATTGGAAGTGACGCGATGTATCGACCGCGTCAAGTGTCCTCTCTGCTCCGAACTGTAAGCAGAGAGTGTATCCTGCTTTATGGATCGTATGCGATCGGGAGTGTGTGACCACTTAACGGTCGTGACAGCTGATATTTAAATATGGGAAAAAAAGAAAGAAGAATATTCTTTCAGAGTGAATGTATAATTACACAATAAAGTGCCCAAAGTGCAGAACGAAGTGCCGTAGTACTATGAATACAAGAAAACAAGGAACGTGAAAATGAAATGAGAAAATGATCGGTTAATAAAAATATAAAAGGATTGTATTTTAAATAATGTATCACGGAGGAATAAAAGGGAAAACCATGTATTGTGGTGTCAAAGCATAAAAATTATAATAATATAAAAATATATATATTATTAAAAATGAACCGGCGGCCAGATCAACAACCCAGAATGGGACATGCATTGTACAATATATGTCGTTATTTTTAAAAAGGTTTCCAAAAAGAGGAAAACGATGCTGAGATTACAGTAAACATATCAGAAATTTTAAAATGAGAACAAAAACTAGAGAAGGGGTAAGTATAGTCATTACTAGCGGACGCATAAAACATGATGTGTTAAATCAAGAAATATTGAATCAAGAATTTAAAAACATGACAAGTAATCAAGATGGTATGAGAATGACAAATGGTATAAAAGGGGAAATATAAACGTATTCCCAAGAGGGCATGCATGATAAAACATGTAAATAAGATATATTGTAAATATCATAAAAGGGACGCAGAGAACATTAAAATATTATATAAAAAACAATATTTTAGGCTTTGTTGATAAAAGAATTAATGTCCCACTCCACATTCATCCCATGTGGGTGGAAACTTTTGAGCTGATAAATCCAAGATGTTTCAAGTTAGGACACCCCTCTCTTAATCCACCCACCTCTCCAAGGGGGAACATACTTGTCAATCACCTGATAAAGGGTACCCTCCGGATTGCGGTCATGGTATTTAAGATAGTGTTTTGGGACACTGTGATTAGTTTTTCCCTTGATAATATTAGTTATGTGCTCATTTACACGTATATTAAAAGCCCTGGTGGTCCTGCCCACATACTGTTTGTTGCAAGGGCAGGTCAAAAAATAAACAACATTTTTCGTTTCACATGTGCTAAAACATTTTACATTGTAACTGCGTCCTGTGACTGTTGAGGAAAAACTGGAGATCCTCTTATTCTTATGCCTATTGAGTTTACAGACTCTACACTTTTGACACTTGTAAAAGCCCTTCATATCTTGAAAAAAGGTGAGTTGCCTAGGGGGGTCCATAACATTTGGGGCCAATCTGTGCCTCAAGGAGGGGACCCCTCTATACACGACCTGTGGTTTATCAGGTAATAAGGGGCCTATGAGTCCGTCATTGCGTAGAACCCCCCAATGTTTATTAATAATTCTCTTCACCTGCTTATATTGTATTGAATAGCCAGTAAAGAACGACCATTTGGCGTCGTATTTCTGGACATGACGCAAGATGGAGATGAAGCCCCAGTGTCTCACTTCCCCTGAAGCAGCGGGGAGAGAGGCACAGCGCCAAAACTAGGAGGTGGAAACACTAGGTACGATGAGGAGATGATAACCGTGAAAAAGGCCATTCATCTCCACAAACCAATCCCTGGAGCTAAGCCAGGGGGACTGGGTGTGGGCTCAAAAGGGGCCCAGCATTGGCCCAAATTGAGCGTCCTCAAGTGCCCACAATGTCCGAATGGCCTGTATTCCATCAGCGTCTGCATGCATGGCTCAGAGAACATACATTAAACAATTTCATGAAAACATTATCCATGTTGGTAATATACATATATTTGGTTGACATATATTTGATCAAATTAATGCCTGGCGCATATCCAAATGCATGTCAGAGGGAACACTCGCGGAATGATGAGTAAAAAAAAAAAAAAAGGGGGGGGGAAGGGAGGAAGGAAAAATATTCATAAAAATGGCTTGTAAGAGAGTGAGTAATAAGACCTGGATAATTTAGAGCCCCCAAAATTTTGGATCCAACGGGTCTCCCGTTGGAGCAATGCTTAATCGTGGTCTCCCCTTCTTTCATTGGGGGGCAGATGTTCCAGGACAAAGAAACGCATCATATTGCAATCAAAGCGATGGAACAGACCCATATGGCGACTAATGGGGGTTTCCATTCGCTTCTTTGCAACTAATGATACATGATCCCTGATGCGATGGAAGAAGGGTCTTTTTGTTTTCCTGATTTGGATCCAAAATTTGGGAGCTCTAAATTACCCAGGTCTTAATGACTCACTCTCTTACAAGCCATTTTTATGAATATAGTGAGTCTTTTGAAAGCGCTATACATGCATAAGGAACCCCATGCCAAGTACCCCTGATGTTTATCTTCAGGTTGCTACTACCGAATTGGCCTCTTATCTTTCATCTTTGTAGTAAGTAGAGAAAACAGTGGATACTATTTATGTTTCTATATGTTTTTTCATAATGCACATCCATCCGCTCCTATTCTTACCCTTTACATTAATTTGTTTGCAGGTAATTTTGCACATATATATACCTACTTGTTTCCCGAAGTTCTATGGCACTGTACCTAGTGGGTGTTTGGGTCCATGGCTCCTAATCCTTTTCAGGTTCTCATATGCTTCTGGCATCTCAGAACCAATGGTAATTACAGTTTATATAATTATATATTTATGAATAAATAAATATGTACAGAGGGTATATATAATCATTTTGTTCACTATCATCTAATTGTGTAATTGAATTTAATCAAATCAATTTTCAATGTGTTTTATTAATTTGCTATTTCAAGTATGGAATCTATAATGAATTTTTGTATTTATCTATATGTAATACTTAAAATATATTCTTTCTTTATCTCATCTTTAGTCAGCCCCGAAAGTCTCCTGAAGAAGCCCGCAAAGGGTGAAACATGTTGAGTGGGGTTTAGCTGACAATGTATAGGATCTATTTGTCTATATGAAATTCTGGTATAAGGTTATATATGGGATATTTGTTGTCTTTTCACACAACATATCCTTTTTAAAGGGAATCATTTTCTTGTTGTATCAATAAAATTCTTTTTGTATTGTTTTAAACAAATTGGTATTTTTTCTTTTCTTTTGAGGCACCTTTAAAGTCCACGGAATCCCCTTCGGGCCTCCTTTGACCATATTTAGATTTAACCCAATTATTTTGGACGTGGTGCCCGTGTGGCTCCTCTTTTGCTCACTCTTCTCTACGTTTTGCAAGAGTTAGCTTCTTCAGGACTCATGCTTGAAGATGGCCAACTGAAATAAATAAAACACACTCAGCACAAGACCTAATATATATAAAAAAATACATGGAACACAGTGCAAAGGAACTGGAGGGAAGAAAAATAAAAAGGGGGGGATTGGAAAGAGGAACCCAGGGAGGGAAACCTCATGGGGGGACAAAGCAATCAGAAGGGGCCAGGGCTTGGAATCCCAGGGATCAGATTAAAATAAAACGTACCCAGTCTACAATAGTTTGCACTGCGCGACAATTAACCAATGATGGGTCCGAGCAGCAGCTGCAAAGACCAAAGGCCCCCTATAGGATACAAACCGAAGAAGACACCATAATGACATACACACTATTCGTTTTTTTCCTTTCAACCCAGCGGTCATATCAAGACACCTTTCGGTACTTGTGCTAGTTACGTTTAAATGCATGTAATTATTATTATTATTATTTTTTAAGGAATTACATTTAGGTAATTCTCTGTTTTCCTACAGTCCCGCTTTATTATTGAATTTTAGGACATAGATATAGTGTAGTATATATAGTGACATACATTAAATATTATAAGAATATAATTCTTATATAACCCTCGGTTCACACTACTGTGACCTGAAAGTCGCGATTCGCCAGGCGGCTTCCTGGCGATTTTCTAGCGACTTAATGCAACTTGAGCACTACTTTGATGCGACTTGGAAGCAACTTTTAGGGAACGTCCGGGTAATCTTCCTGTAATGTCGGATCCAAATCACATGAATGTAGATGAGGATCTGACTTGAAGGCAACTTCCATTAAAGTCTATGTGTCACAAGTCGGATAGAGGTCACCTTGAAGTAGTACAGGAACCTTTATCTAAAGTTGGAGCGACTTCAGTAGTGATAATTAAGACAGTTCTCACTGACTAACATGGGGTTTCACATGTCTTGCAACTTTGGGTCTCACAAGTTGGATCCCAAGTCACGGCAGTGTGAACTGAGCCTAAAAAGTTTATGTTAATTAATCAAATTGTTTTATAACCAAAATATTTTTACATTTATTTTTTAAAAACGTTATATTTATATCCAACAGTTATTGTGTAAAAAATAAGAAGTCCTACAGATCCATGCAATGCCTAGCTAACCTCTTGCTTCTGGCAGGTGAAAACTGATCTTGCAGTTAACAGTTCCCAAGAGAACTGGGGGCGGCCATTACTGACTTTTTTGGGAAAATACTAGTTGCCTGGCTGTTATGCTAACACTCTGGTTTTTATACTTTGTAACTTACAGACCAAGTATGCAGATCAAGGGAGACAGGTAAAAGTCAGAAGTCCTTACTGAGGGGGTCTATGTATAAAGAATTCACTGTGCGAATGTCCTCAGCATTCACACAGGCACTACTTATTATCACCGCATTGTTTGTAATTTAGTTATCTCCTATGATCCTTACCTCCATCTAGTGGCCATAATGCAGTATGTTTTTTCTACAATTGAGGTATTTCAGAAAAATATGTCTGCATGGCACTTTTTTAATACATAGACCCCTTAAGGCACTGAAGCCAGAGTAACAACATTAGAGCCAGGTGTCCAGCATGAGCAGCATAAAAGGTCAGTAATGGCAGATTCAATGGAAAGGTCCCATTTAACAACTTAGCTTTTTAACCCTTTTGTGACTCAAGGTCACTGATGACTAGACGGCACCCCGGCCAAACTTAGCAGTGTGTTTGCAATCATTTTTAGACATAATTCTAAAGACTTGCTCACATAACTTTAGGTACCTTGGCCTATATTTTGCTAATGATTGGAATATGATTTACAATCACACTACTCACATACAGTCAAAAATATTGTTCAGCAGTTAAAGGATTGGGGCGATTTACCTCCGGCTCTGAGTGGTAGGTACGTTCATTAACCTCTTGATGCCCGTGTAACACATATGTGCACCAGCAAAGAGGGCAGGCTTTAATGCCCACACTCCACAGATATGCATCCACAGATGGTAGAAGTTTCTTTGGTTAGAGGTTTATAATTTTTTTAAAAAGGACAAAACATCCACGTAGGGACATGTACAGTACTTGAAAAACAATTATCACACCTTCTTTGGTGGGTAAAAAGAGTAGAACTTAAATTCCAAACGGATGGACCCGGGACTCCCTAATGTCACTTGGTATAATATTTCCACCCTGGCTAGAACTGCTAGAACTTGACATTTAAATAGCAAGAATCTCGTTGATCTGAATTTAGAACAACAGAGGGGTTCTCTTTATCCTTTCTTTTACTTTACAAAAAAAATAAAAAATAAAATGTTGAATGCCCAGAATTAATAAGTAGATCTCCTTTTTTTAAAGACATTCTGGAAGCTTGGATTTCACTTTGGTACCACCACAGTTTACATTGGAACATTTAAAGGCAAACCAAGGTTTCAACCAGGCCTAATATATAATATTTGTGACCAATAGATAGGAAGATATTTGCCTCCTTTGCAAAATTTTTAGTTGAGAAAGGTGAAATGATCTTCATTTGAAGATCATCATCTAAGGGAGCACTTGGGGATATCTAATAAGTTACATTATTCCTATAGACAAATAATGAATTATACTGAGGAATTGAAAGCTGAATGTCAGCATGCCGAAAGGAAATTAAGCTTAATCATGGAAAGCCTCCCTGGTGAGCAAGGTCTCGGGGAAAAGACTCCCCATGAGATGTATACATGACTCAATAGCTTCTAACAACAATCATGGAGTTAAGGAACTGTATAGTAAAAAGTGGAATAATTATTTCCCAACAGTACCTGACTAAAGGGGAATGAACAGAGATGCAGTATAGGGAAGCCTCTAGGATCATTTAGGGAGAAGTATACTGTATATAAAATGGATAAACAAGTCAGTTACATTTGCAGCTCTGTACTCTCAATGGACAGGCAATAGTTATTTTTCTGCTTAAATGTGGAACTCTTAAAGCGGAAGACCAGCCTAATACTTAAATTCTCCCCTTCAATCATTAATGTGACCTAAGTTCAGCCTTATGCCTCAAAATGAAAAAAAAAAATCACAGTTTTCCTACCTTTATTTTGCAATATGCAGTGCTGTCACATTACTTCAGTTCTACTTTCAATATCAGATTCACCAAAAAGATATTGCCGTCAAGTCCCCCTGGGTTGTCAGACCGCTGTCCCCGGGATTTGCTTCCTGCACTTTGCGGCCTCGGGTACACCCACACGTCACTTCCGGTCAGACGTGACGTTTGGGAATGTCCGGATGCAGCGGCTGTACATTCTTCCTCCCAGCCTCCAGCGTTCCAGCGTGGTACCGCCGCCTTCCTCCTCCCCTTCCTTCTGTCCCCTGGGACTCTCTCCTGAAAATCAGACGATCGGGGACACAGCGGCTCGGCACCAGGTGACCCTGGCTGCTCTAGCCAGTGGCTCAGCAGCATGGAGGTAATTGTTGCCTGATTTGTTATTGATTACAATTATATCTTGCAGCTGTCATTTGATGCTGCCTTTTTGCCACTGCATCTTCATCCTGTATGGCTCATATTTTTCAACATGCGTACATGTGTCTAGAATCACTAGTTTCTGGTGATCAGTCTATGTGCCCATGTCGTTTTTTATATACGTTTTTTATATATGTTTACATGTGTACTAAAATGTTTTTAAAATGGGCACACCCATGAGGCAATTTTGTGATAATTGGCTCACGATTGACAAACTGATTGATCACAATTGTGCAATCACAATTAGTGGCCAATTAACACAATCAGCAGCATCTGTGCAGTAACTTTTACAACATTTATATCCTTGGGTCTGACAGTCCGGGGTAGCAAAAGCTCTGAGGAAGGGGGTGCGCCCCCGAAACGCGCCAGCTTCTACTCTGTCTGCACAGGTTGTGCACCCACTACTTCTCAACTTCTGACCTTTGTGAGTACCCTCTCTTGCTATCATTTTAATAAAATTATTTTTGGTAATGCACCAGGTGCGTGCACCTTCCTTTTTTTCTCTTGTTTTTTACCCATCCACACAGGACACAAGGGGCCCATCCACATAGGACACAGGGGGGGCCCATCCACACAGGACACACGGAGACTCATCCACACAGGACACGGGGGGGCCCATCTACACAGGACACAAGGGGGCTCATCCACACAGGACCCAGCAGGCACCCATCCACACAGGACAGAAGGGGGCCCATCCACACAGGACACAAGGGGCCCATCCACATAGGACACAGGGGGGGGCCCATCCACACAGGACACACGGAGACTCATCCACACAGGACACAGGGAGACACACCCACACAGGACTCAGGGGGTCCATCCACACAGGAGCCAGGGAGGCCCAAACACACAGGACACAGGGGGGACCCATCCACACAGGACCCAGGGAGACCCATCCACACAGGACCCATGGGGGACCCATCCACACAGGACACAAGGGGGCCCATCCACACAGGACATAAGGGGGCCCATCCACACAGGACACAGAGGGGCCATCTACACAGGACACAGGGGGGACCCATCCACACAGGACACAGGGAGACTCATCCACACAGGACCCAGCGGGCCCATCCATACAGGACCCAGGGGGGCCCAACCACACAGGACACATGGGGGGCCCATCCACATAGGACGCAAGTGGACCCAGCCACACAGGATCCAAGGGGGGACCCATCCATACAGGACACAGTGAGACCTATCCACACAGGACACAGGGGGCCCATCCACACAGGGCCCAGGAGGCCCAACCACACAGGACACAGGGGGGACCCATCCACACAGGACCCAGAGGGACCCATCCACACAGGACCCAGGGGACCCATCCACACAGGACCCAAGGGGACCCAGCCACACAGGACCCAGGGGGGACCCATCCACATGGGACCCTGGGGGAGACCCATCCACACTTGACCTGGGGGTCCATCCACACAGGACCCAGGGGGATCCATCCACACAGGACCGAGGGGCACCATCCACACAGGACCCAGGGGGGGCATCCACACAGGACCCAGGGGGGACCCATCCGCACAGGACCCAGGGGGGCGCATCCGCACAGGACCCAGGGGGGCCATCTGCATAGGACCCAGGGGGGCCCATCCGCACAGGACCCAGGGGGACCCATCCACACAGGACTCAGGTGGGGACCCATCCATGCAGGACCAAGGGGGGCCCATCCAAACACGACCCAGGGGGCCCATCCACACATGACTTGGGGGGCATCCACACAGGACCCAGGGGGGCTGGGGGTGTAGTGCACATATACCCTATAACAGTACAGCTTTTCCTCAGTCCTCCTCACAGAAACTACAATGACTCTGTCATCAGGTACTAATACTTACGGTACTACTAATAGGTGGTACTAACTAAAGTACTAGTAAAGATGTCAAAGTGATATACCGCTATATACACATCTAGAAAAGATGTGAATGTTAGTTTAAGCACAGACGCTGAGTCTGAGAGTATCTGATGCACCAGTTATTATGTGCATGGAACATACTAAAAGGAATGACAGAAATAAATGCCTATAGACTTTAACAGTGAGATGGAATGCCCATAGAGAATAATGGAAGAAAATGGCAAACTATGACAGTAATAAACATAATGGACCTAAACAATAAAGCATGCATGTGTGGGGCAGTGATAAGCAAAACCATAAATCATAGAAAAGAGGTACCAATGAAGTATTTGTGTATCAATGACTAAGACATCATAAATCATAATTAATGAAATGGCATACATTTGGAGATGTTATGGAGACATTTGTTGTAGCTGTTTGTGGAATATTTATTGGTGCACAATCGGGCTGGATTTGTAAGTGCAATATCTTTTATATCTATAATATATTTTATTATTATTTCATCGATTATGTTTTTTTATGTCTTAGTGATCGATTCACAAATACTTCATTGATAACTTTTTTCTATGATTTATGGTTTTGCTCTCATTACTGCCACGCATGCGTAGTCATTTTATTGTTTTTTGGTCCATATGTTTAATTATTATGATTATAATTTACACATAATAACTGGTGCATCAGATATTGTCTGTTTAAACATTCACTTCTTTTATTTTTATAGTTTTTTTTAGCACTGCACACATCGTTGTTGCTTTGTTTCTATACTGTGATACTTTTCCAATTCCAAGGTATCATTTTGCTAGCAGCTAACTTGTATGGTTTAAACTAAAGCTGAACTCCAGGTGGTTAGAAATAGAAAAACAAAATCATGCATTCATTAAAATCAATAAAATAAAAAACCCAAAAAAAAGGACGTTACATAGGTTGAAAAAAAAAAAAATAAGGAACAAAGTCCCCAATCCCCATAGCTGTCCAACCAACAGAAAAAATAAATAAACTAAATAAATAGGAAACTTCCAAAGAGGCAAATGTATTGTCAGACTCAAATTTACTCCAGCAGCCAGGCGTCATGCTCCCAAGGCAATTGGATATTTCCTGTTACCAATACCTACCTATAAGGCCTCATACACACGGACGTTTCTTAAAAAATAAACAAAACGTCGGGCCCGATGTCAAGGAAAAAAAATCTGTGTTTTTCGGCGTTATGCATCGGCGTTAGTGAGCGTCGGCATCAATAGGCGTTTTTTTAAAAAAAAATCATCCCTCTGCTATTTTTCAACCTAAAAACTTTGGCATCAAAAAACGCCGGTTAACGCCGGTACGGCGTTATTTGGCGTTAGTGAGCGTTTTGCGGCGTCAAAAAATGCCAAAACGTTACAGCCTCAGAACGCGCTGGCCGTGGTTTCTAGTTTCAGCTCACTAACGCCGACGTCATCTACAGCTCAAAAACGTTGGCGTTTTTATGGGGCCATTGACTAACATGGAGAGCTGCAAAAAATGCCAGAAAACGCCGGAGTCAAAAAACGTCCGTGTGTATGAGGCCTTAATGTTAATATTATCAAGTTATATTTTGTGCATTTAGGCACAACAATAAACACTGACAGATCTTCTAATCCATCTTCATTCTATCCAAAACTAAAAAAAAAAGTTTTGCATTTAGTTGTACTTTAATTTAAGGTTTAGACATTTATGTTAATGATTACATTTTAATACTTTCTTTTATAAAGAAGTAAACTACACTACTACAACAGTTTGATGACATAGTATTTACTGTTCTAAATAAATACGGTTGTCTGCTGTGTTCATAGTTCAGACTTTGCTATATGCAGAGAAGTGTCCTCTTTTTAAGAGCAGATGAAAAAAAAAAAATCATAGCTCCCAACTGTCCCTGATTTCGAGGAACTGTCACTCATTTGAAAAATGTCCCTCTGTCCCTCTTTCCTCCTCATTTGTCCCTCGTTTTGGTCTGATCTAAATAGTTGTATATAAAATGCGCTAAATATCTATCAAAAAGTGTTTCCCAGTGCTAAACCTTTCATCCAATTTATAAATTGCTGCATTTATAAATTCTAAAAGCCAATCTAAAGGAATAAATGTGGTAAAAAAAGGTTTAATCAATAATTTTTGTATTGTACATTTCTCCTTTAAGGGGGTGTGGCAGGGGGTGTGTCCTATGCCTATATACTTTTGGTAATAGGTGTCCCTCATTCCCATCTCAAAAAGTTGGGAGGTATGTAGTTCTTCAATTTCTGACTGCTTGAATTTTTGGATGAAAACCATGGGCAGCAATCGCGATGCATCGCTGAATCGAATCAAATTCAATTGTGGACAGGATAAACGCAATCAAATCAAATCGTGAGACCAGTCAAGATGCGCACCCCTAATATATATATTTAGCAGAGTTCAAGGCTTTGGATAAAGTAGCAGTCTGGTTGGGTGTTGCGGTAGCAGGACATACAACAATCAGCCATAACATTATAACCACTGACAGGTAAAGTGAATAATATTTATTGTCTTGTTACAACAGCATCTGAAAGTGGGTGGGATATATTAAGCAGTAAGTAAACATGTTGTCCCTGAAATTGATGTGGTGAAAGCTTAAAAAATATGCAAGTGGGATGTTCCTGGTTTGCAGTAGGGAGTTTGCGTTGAATATAAAATAATTTATTAAATAGCGTTTCATTTTGGGGTGCTCAGATGCAATTTATAAAAAGATAGAGGTGCAGTGCTAAACCCTAATAACTAAGATTCATAAAAGTCCATATCAGTAAAAATCGGCAAAAGATATCCCGGGGATGAAGTGGTGTTAAAGTGCAGCTAAGTAGCAAATAAGTGAGGAAACCACCACCGGCACCCAATCACGCTGCCTCTTACCCTCCACTCCAGACCCTCATAACAAAGGTCAGATACGCAATAGGCAGAAATTCATTGAAATCTCCAATGTCAGTGTTTCCTCTCCAAATCACACAAGCGTCTCCACCAGGACTTTGTCAATCTCATGAGGAGACAAAAGAGACACTTCTCATAGTGTAGAGATCTCAGTAAGATTTATTGAATAAAATAATTTATTGAATTTAAAAGAACCAGCGTTTCCAACCAGTAAGATGGCCGCCGTGTCCCGGCATATAATAGCGTCATGCGTCTCCAACTCCTCCCTGCGCGTTTCGTCATCAAATGACTTCGTCAGGGGCGTGCCCACTACATCCCCTGTATATCTTTTGTGGATTTTTACTGATATGGACTTTTATGAATTTAACTTATTAGTGTTTAGCGCTTCACCTCTATCTTTTTATATATTTGTGTTGAAGTCCAACAATATTATGCTAACAGCTTATTTAGGTTAATAGGTACAAGTTGTATACCCAAAAAAATATTCTATACCAAGCACAGCAGATACGTGTTTGTTTTAGTATTTGTGTCAAATATAATTTAGTTCCGATTTAAATAAACAGCACTGCAGAGGACCACTGTTGTCTGAAGGTGGCAGTATTTATTTGCAGGCTTTCTTTTTTGTCATTGGGGCTTTTAGCTTGCATGTGATCATTTTGTCAGGGTTGACATAGTGATGTCACAATTGGGAACCACTCTGATTGGTTCCCAATTGTCCATGTTGATCCCATCTGTTACTGACAGTTTGTATGGATAGCCAGCAACTGCTTGTTCTCGCCATAGGGCATCATAGTAAGGAAGATTAATATACAGTTTATTTGAGAGAAGAGGTTAGCCTAGTGAAAACATTTTATGAATTAGGTTCTAAAAGGGAGAATGTCATGCTTAATAAGCTAGAAACATCCCAGGAGCTAATAACACATTGATAAATTAACCTGCTAAGCCTTTTTATTTTAGAATGGATTACTAAATTTGTCTCTAATATGAAATCCTCCACTTCCATACTTAACCCTATTCCCACCCATTTATTTAAATCCTTTTTTAGTTCTCTATGTCCCATTATCCTCAATATCATAAATGAATACACAGAAAATCGCCCTGGGACTTTATATAAGGTGAGCACCATTTGCCACTAGTAACAATGTAACAGGAGTATGCACAGTTTGAAAATTTATTGAAAAATGATCTTACATACATGAATAGCATAACATTCGCTGGGCCAATAAAATACATCATAATACAAATTGCAATGATACATATAAATAGCATACAGTATGCACAGGCATGTAATGAACCCGATGCGTTTCACGAGACTTCCTCAGGGGTGGATGTATGTGAGCTGTATCATCAGGCAAAGCAAAGTGCCAATTTGCTGAAATCCCTAAAAGCGGTAGCAATGGATGTGTGACACAGGAGCTGAGGGGAGGAAGCCCACCAGAACCAGCACGACCTTCTGTTAGCTTCTGATTCAGGGTCACTAACTATTCTTATTTTACTAGATCATAGTTCTACCTTTGATACTGTAGACCACAATCAATTACTCTCTTGCCTTGCAACCATATTTGGAGTCTCAGAATTAGCTCTGAAATGGATTAAGTCATATCTCACCAATTGCTCTCACTTTGTTTCTCTTGGTGGATTCCAGTCTGAAGTTGGTCCAGTCAAGTACGGTGTTCCTCAGGGCTCAATCTTGGGTCCCTTACTTTTTAGTATTTACATGTTTTCACTTGGCCAACTGCTTAGATGACATGAGCTCAAGCATCACTTCTATGCTGATGACACTCAGATATACATCCGCACTAAACCAGATTCTACTTTGGCTGCTTCTCTCCTATCTAACTGTATTTGTGATATTAAAAACCTGGATGGCCCATAATTTCCTTCAATTAAACTGTGACAAGACTGAAGTCATGCGTATTGGCACCCCCCATCAATTATGTAAGGCCAGTCCAAATAGCTTATCTACAGATGGCACTGTACTCGAGCTTCAGTCTAAATTGAAAAATCTAGGAGTGATATTTGATGCTAGTCTAACCTTGGAGCCACATGTACAAAATATTGTCAGAACATCTTTTTTCCACTTGAAAAACGTTGCTCGGCTGCGTCCCATGCTATCCTACACTGTAGCTGAAAAGCTGATCCAAACATTTGTGTTCTCGGGACTTGACTACTGCAATGCTCTACTTGCTGGTGTACCTAAATCCATCATAAATCGGCTCCAATATGTTCAAAATTCTGCAGCCAGAATCCTGACTAAGTCTGGTACAAGTGATTATATTACCCCTATCTTGGAGTCCTCGCACCGACTACCCGTCAGCTTTTGCATAGATCCTCTTGCTTACCTACAAGGCTCTTCATGGTTTAGCAACCCATTATCTCTCTGAACTTTTTTCAACTTACTCCCCCCTTGTAACCTCCGCTCCTCAAATTCTGGTTTCCTGTGTGTCCCCCCTACTCACCTACAATCAATGGGGGCAGAGCCTTCTCCTGCTATGCTCCAAAACTCTGGAATTCCCTTCCTATGAATGTCAGAGAGTCATCTTCTCTAAACTCATTCAAATCAAATCTAAAAACTCTTTTCTTTAGACAAGCTTTCACTTAATTGTCCCTTTCTCCCTTATGTTATGTTATCCTGTGTATTTCTGTGAAATCTTGTTTATTTCTTGTGTTTTCCTTTTAAAGCGCTTTGGGAAGCCAACTTTAAAGGCCTATAGAAAATAAGGTTTTATTATTATTATTATTATTACTTTAAGGAGGTTGGATGGTTATCTGATTTAAACAATGCAAATTAGTAAATTTTCTTACATTAACCCCCCTGGCGGTATTCCTGAGTGTGGCTTGAATTTTCTGTACCAAGAGCGGTAACCCCGAGCCGCACTCGGGATCGCATCGCTGGATCCAGGCAGCGTTACTTACCTTGTCCCCTGGATCCAGCAATGTCCCCCCGCTGTATCCGTGGGCTGTCTGCCACCCGATTCACTCTGTGTGCCGGGCTCCGTTCCCTGCGAGTGTCGCGTTGCACCGGGGCAGAGACTGGTGGGAAATTCAAATCGTGAAACTCAGTAAACATACAGTACACTGTAATCTGTAAGATTACATTACTGTATGAAATCATTTCACATCCCTTTTGTCCCTAGTGGTTTGCCCAGAGCCCTGCATGCACTTTTATATTATATATGCCATTCTTTCTGCCTGGAAACTTGAGAATGTCCATGACATCCAAAAAGCTTTCCTTTACGTCAAAAGTGGTTTTTGATCAGCTAGAAAACAGTGATAGTAAATAGGAATCATTTGCAGAATTGAGTGATACTGATTTGTGGGGAAATTCGTCATCAGACACTGAAAGTGACAAAGCGACAATTCTGCAAATGGGCAAATTTCAGTATTTTTGATTTGATTACATTATTGAATAAATTTTATTACTATTATGTTATTATTTTTGATAATTATTTATAATATTATAATTTATGATTTAGTGTTCAAACTTTATCATACCCGGGATGTCTACTAGACTCTTGTTTGGACAGATTTAAGTGACTTATTCCTAATAACTACAGGCCTACAATATAAAACAACAAATTTCTATTCAAAACAATGTACCGCTTTTAGACGCAAAACTCTGACATAATCATGCCGCCAGGGAGGTTAACTTAGCTCATAATTCTCCTTTATATGATTTACATACTGCATGTTTTTTTCCAGCCACATAAATAGACAACACATTCCTTTGTCATTGTAAAGTATGGAATATACAGTAACAATAGAGCGCTCAGGGGTATTCTGCCTACAAAGAAATGATAGACAATGGGAAACAATAGGAAAATTTTTTATCCCCAACTGACATGATGAAGTAGGTTTGATTTAACTAAGTGCTCTATAATCACTTAATTTATCAGCCTTGCCAGGAACTGAACAGGTGAATGAGGTCATCGAATGGAAATGTATCTCTACTAAAGGAGCAACCATAGATCAGACAGGAACATGTATGGCTAATTCTGTCAGAAAAACATTGAGTAAAAAGTGTTGCCAACTTTTTAAATAAATTATCAGATATAATGATGAGCAAATCTACCATATGTCTTTTCAATTTGAAAAAATCCAAAACATTGAGACGACTCAGATTTCAAACTCAAATTGCTTTGTAGTCAAAGGAGGACCATTTTGGACACCCTATGGAGCTGTTTGACAAAATATGGTCACTCAGATGGAATTATACGTCTCCCACGGAGTAATCTTTTGCTTGTTTTTTGTGTCATTTGTTGATACTTGAGGAATTTTTAGACATTAGTTGTAAAAAAGGTGTAACAGTAGCATCCTGTTTTTTTTATTTTATTCATTAAAATACTCTGAACTTTTTTAATCAACGTATTTGATGTTTGTAACATATAACAGTAAACTACTCAAATTAAATTGCATACTGTGCTTTTCCTTTTTTAATCTCCCTGGCGGAATGATTATTTCAGATTTTTGGTGCTGAAAGCGGTACCATTATTTTGCATGGAAATTTGGAGTTTTATATTGTAGGCCTGTAATTCTTAGGAATAACTCACTTAAATCTGTCCAAACAAGAGTCTAGTAGACATCCTGGGTATGATAAAGTTTGAAACATGAAATCATAAATTATAATATAATAAATAACTAAAAAGAATTATCAAAAATAATAACATAATAATAGTAAAATTTATTCAATAATGTAATCAAACCAAAAACACTGAAATTTGCTCAGTTGCAGAATTGTCGCTGTCGTCACTTTCAGTGTCTGATGATAAATTTCCCCAAAAATCAGTATCACTCAATTCTGCAAATCATTCTTATTTACTATCGCTGTTTTCTAGCTGATCAAAAACCACTTTTGACGTAAAGGGACACTTTTTGGTTGCTATGGATGTTCTCAAGTTTCCAGGCAGAAAGAATGACAAATATAATATAAAAGTGCATGCAGGGCACTGGGCAAACCCCTAGGGACAAAGGGGATGTGAAATGATTTCATACAGTAATGTAATCTATAAGATTACAATGTACTGTATGTGTGCCGTGTGTTTCACTTTTTGAATTTGCCTGCCGGTATCCCCCCTTCCGGACTCCTCCTCAAATACACCAATGACCCTTCCAACTTGCCACGAATATGCAAATCTGCCTGGTTCTAACCCGGCAGGACACTGGGCTTCAAATGCCTGCAGAATACCACCAACCCTCAAACAAGTACTGTATATCTACAGGCAATCATCCTAAGTGGCCCAAAGCAGACTCACATATTCTGCAAACCATGTTTGGCTCCTCCCGTGGGATTTCTTGCCGTCCCCCCTTCATGCCCGCCTCCACGATCCAGCATATTATACACAGAGCCTCTGGAGCCCAGTGCGACTGGGCCCCAGCACGCACACTGTACTACCTACTGTTAAACCTGTTTTTGTTACAGAATGATATAATGTTATCTAATATCTTATTTTCTTCTCCTTTTCTTCCCTCTCTAAGCTATTATTTTCTCTCTCCCGGATCGACAGCGGAGGCAGGAGCGGACCGCCAGGTCAGGTATCGTACCACTTTCTACTCACACCCACCATGGCCCCCTTAAATATATGCTCCCTTAATGTCCAGGGTTTCAACATCCCACAAAAGCGAACCAAAGCCCTCAGAACACTAGCAGCGGCCAAAATGCACATTATCTGCCTACAAGAGACCCA
Source organism: Glandirana rugosa (assembly GCA_018402905.1). Classification (NCBI taxonomy): domain Eukaryota; kingdom Metazoa; phylum Chordata; class Amphibia; order Anura; family Ranidae; genus Glandirana; species Glandirana rugosa. The sequence goes on along the minus strand of BLSH010151925.1, from coordinate 774,551 downwards.
TTTCTCCCAACCCCACACCCCTAAATACCTAAGCCGAGCCTCCCCCCCAATTTTACACAGCATCCGCAGATACTAAAGTCAGAGGCACACTCATAGCCTTCCATCGTTCGACACCGTTCACCCTTGCTTCCCAAATATGCGACCCTGCTGGGTGCTACATACTTCTTACAGGCCACATCTGGGATACTCCGCTAACAGTAGTGTCATACTACGCACCCAATAAGCACCCTACAGCTTTCCTGTCCCACCTTATAAATATAATCGAGACACACAAATTCGTTACAGTCCTAATATGCAGCGACTTGAATCAAGTAATCAACCCACTCCTCGACAAATCTCCGGCCTCCCCAAACATGCCCACAAGCAGACTTACACTTCAGCAATTACTTAATAAATACTCTTTTGCAGACGCATGGCGTGAAGCCAACCCCTCCAGCAGAAGATTTACCCATTACTCACATCCACATAACTCGTTCTCCAGAATCGACCACATACTTATCTCCAATAGCATGACCCCTGAAATCCTGTCATCCACCCTATCCCCATACACATGGACAGACCATTCGGCTGTCTTTCTCACCCTAGCACCTCCTATCCCCCGGTCTCACGATACGATATGGTACATAAATGACACAACCCTCACCCATCCATCGCATTCTCTAGAGATAGAGACCGCCCTTAAAGAATACCTTACCATTAAAACCACGGACGAGGTCTCACCTACAACACTGTGGGAAGCATACAAACCGTTCATCCGGGGGAAATTAATCCAACAAGCCGCCACCCTCAAAAGAGTGCGCAAGGAACAATATAGGAAACTCGAGGCCGAGTTTAACACCAGCCATGAACTCTTCCAAACCTCCCCTGACCCCACCAATAAACTCAGACTAGATAAAGCCAAATTGGACCTAGATCTATTTCTCACCGACTCTGCCGAGAAAACTATACGCAGACACCGACACCAAATTTACACAAAAGCAAATAAACCGCACACCTTAATGGCAAGGGCACTGAGGAGTATCAACAGTCCCCCGCACACCATACGCCTTAAAACAGGCCACCACACATACACCAGCAATCCAATTAAAGTACTGGAAATGTTTCGCTCCAAACTTTCTCAACTCTACTCCAACACCTCACCTACAGACCCTTCTCACTTAGATAGGTTATTCTCTAGAATATCCCTCCCTGCCCTAACCCAAACCCAGCAGGAAGCCCTAGACGCACCTATCTCTGAAACGGAGATCACCCTAGCAATTAAACAACTAAAGCCCAACAAAAGACCTGGCCCTGATGGCTTTTCAGCCACCTATTATAAACAATTTTCACATATCCTAACACCTGTACTCTCCAACGCATTCAATGCGCTCCTAAACAATCATGCATTAAGGCCTGAGACATTGACCGCAACCATCACCATGATCCCAAAACCCAACTCGGACCATACTTCCTGGTCAAACTTCAGACCCATCTCCCTTTTGAACCTTGACGTCAAACTCTTAGCGAAAGTCCTAGCCACCAGACTCAACCGCGTAATTGGCGACTTAATTCACCGAGATCAAACCGGCTTCATACCGAAACGCCAAACTGGAGACAACATCAGGCGCACCTTACTCCTTTCTCATATAGCACGCACTAGACAGATACCCACCTGCCTCTTATCCTTAGACGTCAGGAAAGCTTTTGACTCTGTGTCCTGGTCCCATATGAATTACGTTCTGCCACGATGGGGTATAGGATCCAACTTCCTGACTTGGATCTCATCACTATATGCAAATCCTAGAGCATACGTTAAATACTGTGGATACAAGTCTGCGATGTTCAATATACAAAGTGGAACCAGACAAGGATGCCCCCTTTCTCCATTATTGTTTGCATTACTCATTGAACCCCTGGCGCAGCTTGTCCGTGTGCATCCTGACATTAGAGGTATAGAACACGGTGGGATCCATCATAAAATATGTCTCTTTGCGGACGACATTCTGGTCTTCCTTACCTCACCCCATACTTCAGCCCCTAACCTCCTAGCCCTTTTAAAAGAGTTTGCTAACGTCTCAGGCCTTCACGTCAATGCGCACAAATCCAAACTACTGAACATTTCCCTACCCCACTCTGATCTCCGTCGCACCCAAGAATCTCTCCCATTCCAATATGAGCCCCACCATATCTCATACCTAGGAATCAAACTTACCAATGACGCCTCCTCCCTCTTCTCAACTAACTACCTCCCCCTCCTTAGGAAAGTCTCCCACCTCCTGTCTCAGTGGTCCTCCCTCCCTATCTCATGGATAGGAAGAATCAATGTTATTAAAATGGCAATACTACCCAAATTTTTATATCTATTTAGGGTCCTTCCCATTCCCTTACCAACATACTTCCTAAGACTCCTCCAACGCAAAGTCCTCTCTTACATTTGGGGCCCCATTAAACCCAGAGTCCCCAAGTTAACCCTATACCGCCACAAACTGAGTGGGGGTTTCGGAGTACCCAACTTCCAGGCCTACTATCATGCAGCCCAACTATCGCATCTAACCAAACTACACGCAACAAAAGAAACACCTCTATGGGTAGCTATCGAGTCAGTCGAAGCTGACCCCATCTCATTAGCTAACCTTCTCTGGCTACACCCATCCGATCGCAAATCCATAACCAACCCGATAACCAAACACTCCCTTACTATCTGGGATAAACTCAAGTTAAATCACAAACTGCAATCCTTACACAACCCCCTGCTATCCTTTTTAAAAAACCCGGCCTTCTACCCCGCATGGGAATCCCCGAATTCCTTTCAAAACTGGCTCAAGCTAGACCTCTTTCGCCTAAACAAACTAATCAGGAATTCCACCTTTACCCCCTTCAGCACATTATGCGACACACATCATCTACCCAGAAATGAGTTATTCCGGTATATGCAGATACAAGACTTTTACACCCCCTTTCTTAAAGCTGGCTTGCCTCCTCTTCAGCCCACACAATTTGAAAAATACTGCAAAGATGACCAACACACTAGGGGCATAATCTCCGCATTATACCAACAAATAATGAACACACCTGACAGCCCACCTCCCTCCTACACGACTAAGTGGGAACTAGACTTAGGGCGCTCCCTAGACATCAACGATTGGTCCAATATTTGGGCATCAACCGTCTCTGTCTCCCCCAACATTTTAGCATTAGAAACCAACATGAAAGTGCTCTCACGTTGGTACCTAGTACCAGCTAAGATAGCTAAATTCGCCCCTACATATTCAGCGTCATGTTTTCGTACACCTTCTTCCTCGGACCAAGCGACGTTGGTGCTTTTGTACTGCGACTTATACATCCCCGCTTAAATCGATAGAATCGACCATGATCCATGGTTGCACTCTCGTGAAAGTACAACCAAAGATTACGATTTTACAACCCCCTCTGTCTCTGCCAACTACGGGTTTATAACCTGGTTAGCAACTACAGATCCCTCGCGGGATTCAGATCAAGGGTGAATCAGCACATCCTCCCTCCACCCGACAGTCCACACAAGTAATAAACAACCATATTACGCCTCTAATACGGGGATCACACAACCAGTAGAAACGTCATAAAAAGTTTAACACAC
>BLSH010151925.1:737218-758931 GCA_018402905.1 Glandirana rugosa | reverse complement strand
GATTTAATCGGGTGCAGCAGATCTTACAGGATACTCCCAAAGTACATGCCATAAAAAACAAGGGCTACATAGCGTAATACTGTAACACTTCTTTAATTAAAACATAGCATATAAAACCAGGGTACTCACATTGTAGAAAATCAATATGCGCATATAAGTAAAAAAGCCAGCAAACGAATAAAACGCCCGTCCTCGCGGGATCAACATGCGGCGTGGTGACGTCAGTGCGTAGACTCCACATGTTGATCCCGCGAGGACGGGCGTTTTATTCGTTTGCTGGCTTTTTTACTTATATGCGCATATTGATTTTCTACAATGTGAGTACCCTGGTTTTATATGCTATGTTTTAATTAAAGAAGTGTTACAGTATTACGCTATGTAGCCCTTGTTTTTTATGGCATGTACTTTGGGAGTATCCTGTAAGATCTGCTGCACCCGATTAAATCTATGAGACGGATGCCGCTGGAACCTGGAGGATTTAGGAGGATCGCCTCTTTTCACTCTACCACACTGGTCCCTGCAGAGGGCTAAATCTGCTCGTGAGGTTGACCTTAGGTAGAGATAGCGGGTCTCTGCTTCCGGTAAGGGTCTCAATTATCCACATTATCACTGAAGGTGTTTGCATGGTTTTCTACGGTGGTGGATTAAAGAAGGGATTTCTTTCATTGGCCATTCTCTGATTTGATTTGATGGATATGATAATTTTGACTTTTTTCTTTTAAAGCACGACTGCTTTCCTTTTCCTCACAAGACTTTTTTCACAAGTGTTTTTTTTGGACTTATTTATTATTTTTTCTCACTAACAATTATATTATGCTCTCTTATTTGTGTTAATCATTTGATAACAATTATACAATGGTAATTTAACACACCTGTTCCCCATTCACACTTGAGATCTTGTAACACTAATGAGTCACATGACACCGGGGAGGGGAAATGGCTAATTTGGCCCAATTTGGACATTTTCACTTAGGGGTGTACTCACTTCTGTTGCCAGCAGTTTAGACATTAATGGCTATGTGTTGAGTTATTTTGAGGGGACAGCAAATTTACACTGTTATACAAGCTGTACACTCACTACTTTACAATGTAGCAAAGTGTCATTTCTTCAGTGTTGTCACATGAAAAGATATAATAAAAATATTTACAAAAATGTAAGGGGTGTACTCACTTTTGCGAGATACTATATATATTGAATAGTCTTACTATGAATGTTAAGATGTTAAAAACAAATTCTAGCTAGCTACATAATAGGCTGCCCATAATACCCATCAAATGCTGCAAATGTGTTAGAAATGTCTACATAGTGTGCCCTAATCTAAGCTTCACTGCAGACAGAATCCACCGAGCACCTTACAGGTTTATTGGGATAGCACTTAATTGTCCCTTATTTTAAAATAATGCCTCTTTAAAAAGAAACAAAACAAATCCCTCTATCATTTTTTTAAAAAAAACAGACATAGATAAGGGGATCATATCTGCTTGTTAAATTTGATTGTAACTGTGAGGAACTCTATATACACTATATTGTCAAAAGTATTGGGACACTTGCCTTTACATGCACATGAACTTTAATGGCATCCCAGTCTTAGTCCGTAGGGTTCAATATTGAGTTGGCCCACCCTTTGCAGCTATAACGGCTTCAACTCTTCTGGGAAGGCTGTTCACAGGGTTTAGGAGTGTCTATGGGAATGTTTGACCATTCTTCCAGAAGTGCATTTGTGAGGTCAGGCATTGATGTTGGATGAGAAGGCCTGGCTCACAGTCTCCACTCTAATTCATCTCAAAGGTCTTCTATCGGGTTGAGATCAGGACTCTGTGCAGGCCAGTCAAGTTCCTCCACCCCAAACTCGTTCATCCATTGGACCTTGCTTTGTGCACTGGTGTGCAGTCATGTTGGAAGAGGAAGGAGCCATCCCCAAACTGTTGCCACAAAGCTGGGAGCATGAAATTGTACAAAATGTCTTGGTATGCTGACACCTTAAGAGTTCCTTTCACTAAGGGGCCAAGCCCAACCCCTGAAAAACAACCCCACACCATAATCTCCCCTCCACCAAATGATATGGACTAGTGCACAAAGCAAGGTCCTTAAAGACATGGATGAGCGAGTTTGGGGTGGAGAAACGTGACTGGCCTGCACAGAGTCCTGACCTCAACCCGATAGAACACCTTTGGGATGAATTAGAGTGAAGGCTGCGAGCCAAGCCTTCTCATCCACATCAGTGCCTGACCTTACAAATGTGCTTCTGGGAGAATGGTCAAACATTCCCATAGACACAACCTTACGGACTAAGACTGGGATGCCATTACCCACTTGCCAACCGGCGTCTGATGGTGACAAAGTGGCTCGATATAGCAAACCGCCGTCATATGTCGGTGGCTGCGATATCCGCACTGTGAGCGTGTGCACGCCGCTGGAGGCGCGCTCACTGTGTTCGGGGGGGCCAGGGAGCGGGTAGGGTGGACTCGATCGCCGCTACCCGTGATGCCCCCCGCAGTGAAAGAACGGAGGTCCGTGTATATAAACACGGATCTCCGTTCTGTTAGAGGGGGAAGGGCTGTGATCACAGGCTCCCTGTATATGGAAGCAGTGGTCACTCCTCTCCCCCTGCCAGCCCAGCTCACACACAGTTAGAACAAACCCAGGGAACACAGTTAACCCTTAGAGCGCCCCAGAAATTAATTCTCATCATCCGTAAACGCGGCAACTTTTGCGCAAACCAATTAATAAACGCTGATTGAAATTTTTTTTACCAAAAATATGAGGAAGAATATAAATCGGCTAAAACCGATGGAAAAAAAAAAGTTTTTTTTATATTTTTTTTTGGATTTGTATTTTAGCAAAAAGTAAGAAATGTGTGTTTTTTGCAAAATTGTCGCTCTTCTTTTGTTTATAGCAGCGATCAGAAATGACGCAAAGATGATCAAATACCACCAAAAGAACTTTATTTGTGGGAAAAAAAAGGATGCACATTTTGTTTGGGTACAATGTCGCATGACCGCGCAATTGTCAGTTAAAGCGACGCAGCGCCGAATCGCAAAAAGTGCTCTGCTCCTAAAGTGGGAAATCCTTCCGGGGCTGAAGTGGTTAAAGTTCATGTGCATGTAAAGACAGGCGTCCCAATACTTTTGACAATATAGTGTAACTAAGGGTTCTTTCAGACAGACGGCAGCGCTTATTATGTTTTGAAAAGCGATCTGCGTTTTTTCTCCTTTTCTTAAAGACAGTTTTACTTTGCAGGACTGCACTGCAGCTATGGCTCCACTGATCTCAATGGGTGAGTTTGACAGGCGGGGATGCCTGTCAAACTTTGCAGCCTAAGTTAAAAAGTATTACGGCCGCAGCCTGTCAGGCTGTAATGTTAGCATTCAGGTGGTTGGTTGGGGGAGGGTGTTTAAAACTGCAGCTTAACCGCATGTTTTTACCGCTTGTGTGAAAAAGATTTAAGGGGTGGCATTTATAGGGTTAAAACCGGCAGTGATGAGGTGACATATCTCCTCCTCATAGCCTGGCATATGCCTCCAAAAAGTGATTAGATTGTCAATCACATTTCAGAGGCTCAGCAGTGACATGTTTTAATAATAAAAAATACTTTTAATTATTATTAATAATATATATATATGATCTATTTATGTATTAAGATAACTCAAATATGATAAAATTAAAGAGGGGGAATTAGAAACATAGAGAAAGGGAGGGCAGAAAACAGACCAAGTGGTCCATTGAGTCTGCCCTTTTTTTTTTTTTAAATTAATAAATGCTTTCATATTTCTTTTCTTTTTATTTGTTAACCACTTAAGGACTGGAAGGATTTACCCCCTTAATGACCAGGCCATTTTTTGCGATACAGCACTGCATCGCTTTAACTCACAATTGCACGGTTGTGCGATGTTGTACCCAAACAAAATTGATGTCCTTTTTGTCCCACAAATAGAGCTTTCATTTGGTGGTATTTGATCACCTCTGCGGCTTTTATTTTTTGCGCTATGAACAAAAAAAACTGACAATTTTGAAAAAAAAAAGCAATATTTTTTACTTTTTGCTATAATAAATATCCCAAAACGAAATATAAAAAAAAACAATGTATTCATCAGTTTAGGCCGATATTTATTCTTCCAGATATTTTTAGTAAAACAAATCGCAATAAACGTATATTGACTGGTTGGCGCAAAAGTTATAGCGTCTACAAAATAGGGGATAGATTTATGGCATTTTCATTATTATTATTATTTTTTTACTAGTAATGGGGGTGAGCAGCGATTTTTAGCGGGACTGCGACATTGCAGCGGACAGATCGGACACCTAACTGACATTTTTGACACTTTTTGGCAACCAGTGACATTATTACAGTAATCAGTGATAAAAATATGCACTGTTATTGTACTAATGACGCTGGCAGGGAAGGGGTTAACACCAGGGGCAATCAAGAGGTTAAATGTGCTCCCTGTTTGTGTTTTCTAACTGTATGGGGGATTGGCTGCCTGGGGAAACACACCGATCAGTCTTCTTGCATAGCAGAAAGACAGGACCTGTTTGATCTCCCCTGTCAGAGTGGAGATCTGCCTTGTTTACACAGACATATCCCCGTTCTGTCACTGCGGGGAACGATCGCGGGTGGCCGGAGAACATTGAGTCCGCCCCACCTGTTGATTGTCCTCCCCACTGGCCAGTGGGCGCGCGCCCACAAAATAGAGTTCCCTAGCCGACCTGCTGGCAATTTGCGGGAACGAGCCGACCTGCCGCAGTACACGACGGCGGCTGGTTGGAAAGTGGTTAACCTAATTAATATTTACTAATAATAACTAGTATTAAAGTGGTTGCTAAGCCACTTGTATAACCACTTGCTTACTGGGCACTTAAACCCTCCTCCTGCCCAGACCAATTTTCAGCTTTTAGCGCTCTCACACTTTGAATGACAATTTCGCGGCGTGCAACACTGTACCCAAAATGAAATTTTTATCATTTTTCCCCCATAAATAGAGCTTTCTTTTGGCGGTATTTAATCACTTTTTTATTTTTTATTTTTAGTTAGTTTTTTTATATAAATTTTGAAAACAGGTAATTTTTTTCCTTCATTGATGTGGGCTGATGAGGCTGCACTGATGGGCACTGATAGGCTGTACTGATGGGCACTGATAGGCTGCACTGAAGGGCACTGATAGGCAGCACTGATGGGCACTGATAGGCTGCACTGATGGGCATTGATAGGCTGCACTGATGGGCACTGATAAGGCGGCACTAATGGGCATTGATAGGTGGCACTCATAATCACTGATTAGGTGGCACTGATGGGTGGCACTGATGTTTGGCACTGATGGGTGGCCTTGAAGGGCACTGATAAGCGGCACTGAAGGGCACTGATAAGTGGAACCGAAGGGCACTGATAAGCTGCACTGACAGGTGGCATGGATGGGTGGCACTTATGGGCACTGATGGGTGGCACTGGTGGGCACTGGTGGGTGACCCAGTTAGGCAGCACTGATCGGTGGCACTGATGGGCAAAGATAGGTGGCACTGTGGGCACTGGTAGGTGGCACTGTGGGCACTGGTAGATGGCTTTGGTGGGTACTGGCAGGTGGCACTGGTTGGCAATGATAGCAGGCACTGGTGTGCACAGAGGAGCCATCCGCGGCTCTCTTTTTCCCCTTACGCTGTTAGCGTGAGGGAAAAAAATACTGATCACCGGCTTCTGTTTACATCACGTGATCAGATGTCATTGGCTGACAGCTGATCACGTGGTAAGGAGGCGGGACTGCCCCCATACTCCGATCTGTGATCAGCCGAGTCCCATGTGATCACAGAGCGCGCTGCACGCGACCAGCAGGTGATGCGCAGCGGCTCGTGCACGGGAGGACGTCTGTGGACGTGCGTCTGGCAATTGAGGTCCGCGCTTAAGCCGTCTTTCGGCTATAGCGCGGATCTCAAGAGATTAAAATACTCCCATTCCCTCTGTATTAGCACAATAAGTTCCCCTGTGCCTGTGTTATAACATACTGTATATATACTTATCTGTACAGATAACACACAGGCTTCCTAGGATCAGTTGTCGTTTTTCTATCTCCTCTGCTCAGCAAAGAGTTCCTGAGGGTGGGGCCGAGGACTGCTGCTGAGGTCAGCTGGAGAGGAGAGAGCGAGCCGTGTGTAGGAAGCCAGAGTGTTATCTATACAGATAAGAATATTTATGATATAACACAGACACAGAGGAACTTCTTGTTCTAATACAGAGGGGATGGGGGCTTTTAAAGTTAAGTATGAGAGCATAGGGCACACCGATATACCTACATTATAGGATGAAACATGGGAGACAGTTCTGGGAGATCAGTTGCCGAGTGCTATAGCTGCAGGCGATAAGGTAATTCAAAAAATCTATTTGCACAGAATATATTTTACAGCATCTCGTTTATATAAAACGGGCAGGTTAGACTCTCCGGAATGCTGTAGGTGCCATGGTGCAGAGAGAAACTTCTTCCATATGGTCTGGGATTGTCCACGGATATGAAAGTTTTGGTCTGAGATTACCTCCTTTATGGAGACAAAACTAGCTTTACCAAACATATGTAACCCTGCAAGGTGTATATTAGGAGAACTGGAAGAGGAAGAGTTGGGGGTACATAGAAAGGCTCTGACCAGATTTCTCTTCTTTTATGCGAAAAAAGCAATTGCTCTCTAATAGAAGAAACCAGATCCGCCGACTCTACCGATGTGGATGGATTTGGTCAATCAAGCATTGGCCATGTACAAGTTGACGTATACTGCAAGAGGGTGCACAAAAAAATATGGTTTGAATGGACTTCTAAAGTCTCTGGGGAAATTGAAATCTAATGTGAATGTGTGATAAATTTCTCTACGGTATCTAACAAGACCCCTGTGTGCTAATTTCTAGATATGATGGGGTGTAAATCTTTTGAACAAGAGTGCCATGGCAGTCAGCTGTTTTCCTTTGTTAATGATTTATTTTTGTTGTTTTGTTCTCTGTTCTTGTTTTTTGTTCTTTTTTCTTCAATACTCATTACCTGGGTATGTAATACTAATATTGTGCAACAGAGATGTATTCACTGCTAGTGTATATTGTACAATATGCACCCTTTCTTTGGCATATTGTTGGTGCCTATGTGAAACTAATACAATACCTATAAAAAAAAATTATGAGAGCAGAGAAGAGACTCTACCTACTGACAGGGAGAGGGAGGGGGGAGCTAAAGGCAGGCATAGGAGAATAGGAGAGACGCTAGTGATACAGACTGCACAGACCACGGGCTCTCAGGATCAGCTAATATGATAAGGGGAGTCAGTACTCAGAAGGAAGTCATGATCTGACATTATAAAACAGGTATATTAGGAGATACAGAGGGATCATTTAAAAAGGAAAATCAACATGCTGCTAATTGCACATTAAAGTGGTTGTCAAGTCTAATGAAAAAAAAAACACCTGCAAGATAAAGGCATAATGAGCTTACTAGCTCATTATGAAATGCTTATCTTAGATCGACACCATTGCAGAGGTCCCTGAGTACCGCTGTGACCGGCGTCATGTTGTGCCCGTTGTCTTCCGGGATCCCGGGCTCTGACCAATCACAGCGCTGACTCCAGCCTTGTGATTGGCAGGAGCCGCACTGATGTAGCTCAGACGTGAGCCGTCATTTATGGCACACTTAGTGAAGCAATGGCCCAGTCGGGCTGTTTATTCACTGCGCATGTGGCAATGACATCGGCACATGCAGATACGGGGAATATCTCCTAAACGGTGCAAGTTTAGGAGATATTCCCGAGACCTACAGGTAAGCCTGAATATAGGCTTACCTGTAGTTTAAAGTGGTTGTCATGACTTGACAACCACTTTAAAGAGACAGGTACAGTGTTTTTTTTTCTTGGGTTAACAAACGCATTAAGCTAATATTATTAGCTTAATTGATACTAATATTCTTTAGCGTGTACTTTTTTCTCTTTTTTGCAATAGCACACAAATAAAATCTAACAAGAAAACACATATTTTTAATCAGTGAATATAATAGTCACTGAACATTCACTGCATGTGAATAGATACCTTAATTAATTTGAAACACATGAACCAAGAAGATTTACCTGCAGTGAATGTGTGGTGAATGCCACATTTACTGTTTTATAAAGATACCCCTCTGTGTCTAAAAATATTGTAAAAATAAAGAAATAATGTGTATACGGTATATTGCATAAAGAGATGTTGTGTATGTGATGTGACTGGGAATCCCCCATTTGTAACCCGCTGTGAATCTTTCTTTTTTTATCCTGTTTTCACACTCAGAAAGGAAAGTTCACAGAGATATGATCCTGGACAGAGGTCGCTGTGTGGGCCGGGAGATGTGGAAAAACGTAGCATTGCACCAGAGACCACTATAGACACAGTTGCCCCTTATGAATAGTGACTTTGTAAGGTAAAGGCCTTGTCTTAAAATGATTTAAAGGAAACCTGTGATGAGAAAAGCATAGTAGGTGAGATTTCTAACCTTCGCGTCTGAAACCTCTAGTTGCTTCGGTGTCATCCTAACACTCCTCCATTAATAATTTGAGTCACTGTCCCAGAATAGATAAAGACATCTGGCTTTTTCTATAACCTTTTTTATCTATCTCATACTAGGCTCAGGTAAGAAACCAGAGGGTCAACATGACAGTCAAGCAACTGACATTTTCAGAAGGAAGTCTCCCTTATTTTTATCATGACAGGTTTATTTAAAGCCCAATCAAATCCTATGACATTTATACAGCAATCAGAAATTTAAATGTCCACTGATTACTGTATAAATGTCATTGGCAGTGAAGGGGTTAATCTGCAGGGGGAGAGCTAGGGGTTAACTGTGTTCCCTAGGTGTGTTCTAACTGTGGGAGGGCTGGGCTGCCAGGGACATAAGAGATCTAACTGATCCCAGTGACAGCAATCAGTAGATCTCTTACATGCCGCCTGACAGAACGGGCCGCTGCTTCCCGGGAGATCGGTGAGTGCAGAGTGTCGGGATGGGGCTGGTAAACATGTGCCCTGCCCCCTTCCTTTCCTAGGTGAAAATAGTGAAGCGCTTGGTACCGATCACTCCTATGTTCAGCTGTCACCATAGGTGTGTGCAGCCTATTGCATTAGGGTGTGCACCACAAAGTGCAAACAAACATGAGTGTGTGTACATATATGTCAGAAAGGCGGAGATCGGTGTCAGTACTTTATTTTTATTTTATTTTTTTACAATTTTATTTCGGAGCCCTGCTGGGGGGGGGGGGGGCTTTGGTGAAATAACAGGGGTCTAAACACCCCTGCTGTCTCACTTTTGAGACAGAGAATGGGACTGAGGACAGAGATTCCCCGGTCCCTTTTTCTGCAGCCAGGCAATAAGGGGAATCTGCACAGTACAGGGTGATTAGGGTGTGCCCGGGCACACCTGCCACCCTATGTGCGCACGCCTATAGCTGTCACGGTGGTATAGTAAACAGTGTTTACAATGTCACTGTGAATGAATGAGAGCCGCTATTCAGAGGCTTTCATTCATTCATGAAAGTTGCAGCTGAGCCTGCAGAAAAAAGAACTGAAATCTTCAGTCCCTTTCTCTGTCTAAAAAAAAAGAGACATTCGAGGTTTGTGTAGACCCCTGATGTCTCTGCAAAGCACCCCCCCATTAAAAAAAAAATTTTAACCACTTGCCGACCGCGTAGGGACTATAAGCGGCGACAGTGTGGCTCTGTCCTCCAAATCTCCAATTATAGTCGGCGCTCGCGGGCACGACACTAGGGGGTGAGCTCGTGCCCGCCGCATGCTCCCTGAGTAGAGCCATGGGTCGGGCAGACTCGATGTCTGCCAGCGACCCACGATCGCCTGTGACAGAGCCGGAATGGGAAACCGTCGATGTAAACACGGCAGTTCCCCCGTTCTGACAGAGTTCTACTCAACCCTGTCACTGGGATCAGTTAGATCTCTGGTGCCCCTGGCAACCCAGCCCCCTCACAGTTAGAACACACACAGGGAACACAGTTAACCCCTTCACTGCCCCTGCAGGTTAAAGCCTTCCCTGCCAGTGACATTTATTCAGTAATCAGTGGATATTTAAATTTCTGATCGCTGTATAAATGTCATTGGTCCTAAAAATGTCCGACATGTCCACCACAATATCACAGTCCCGATAAAAATCGCAGATCGCTGCCATTGCTAGTAAAAAAGAAGAAAATTGTAAAAACGCCAGAAATTAATTTTAATGGTTTGTAAATGCGGCAACTTTTGCACAAAACAATCAATAAACCCTGATTGCAATTTTTTTTCCCAACAATATGAGGTAGAATATCAATCAACCAAAACCGATGAATAAATTAGTCTTTTTATATTTTTGTTTGGATATGTATTTTAGCAAAAAGTAAGAAATATTGTTTTTTTTACAAAACTGTCACTCTTTTTTTGTTTAGACGCAGAGGTGACCAAATGCCACCATAAGAAAGCTCTATTTGTGGGAAAAAAAGGACGCAAATTTTGTTTGGGTACAACACCGCATGACCGTGCAATTGTCAGTTAAAACGACGCAGTGCCAAATCGCAAAAAGTGCTCTGGTCCTAAAGTGGAAAATCCTTCCGGGCCTGAAGTGATTAAAGAAAAATGTGTAAAAAGAAAAATCATAGCAAAAAAAAAAAATCATAGCAAGGCCCCTTTCACACAGGCACCTCCATTGGTCTGCTAATCCCCCCATGGACACAGTCCCACTCTCCTCCACGGGAAGATTGGATAAAAATTAACCGCCTGTCCATTTTCAGCCGATCCACTCCATAGGGGAGACTGGAGGGTCCGATCAGGTCCGCCTGAAAAACTGACAGCTGGACCTGATCTGACAGCCCGTGTGAAAGGGGCCTAAGGGTAAATTTAGACAGCCTGAGGCTACCCTCCAGAGGCTACTGACAGACGGTGAGGAAGACATGCAATGTCTCCTCACCACCTGTTTTAACCCAATTTTTGCATACAAATGCGCCGCAAATGCGTGCCGCGCCCCCCCCCCCCCCCAACCATAAGTCTGAACAAAGCCTAAGGCCTAATTAACACAGGGTAAACCACTACAGGGCCCTGTTTAGCTGCAGAAGGATTCACAGGTGTTCCATACATCCCCATGCAGGCAGTCTTATTGATGTCAATTGAGATGCAGCAGCTGCAAGGACACAGCCACTGCTCCAAACTTGACATCCGTGTTGGTGCATGTCCCTGAACTCACACTGTCTGCGTTTGGGTCCATGCACCTGCACCCACATGGGTGTCAGATCTGTCCCTGCAGCTGCTCTGTCCCATTTGACATGAATAGGGATGCCTGCACAGGGATGCACAGAATACCTGTGTATCCCCATGCAGTTAAACACGGCCCTCCATGGGCATATGCTTTATCACACCCCACTGAACAAGGCCTTAGTAGGAATTTAACAGGAATTACCTAAGTTATATAATGTGTCTATGTGTGCAAATAAAGATTTTAGCGTTTTATTTAGTGAAAATAGTGATTTGATAAACATTTGCGCAAAAATTGTCCTTTCACAAATATTCCTTTCACAAATATTCAAAGCTGTAAGGGAAAAATAAAAACCTTCAGATTTTTAAAGAAATTTGGATTTTTACATTTTTGCATGCTTTCAATTTTCACCATTCGGCAAAAAGGCGTAATGTAAAAATTACATTTGTTTGCTATTTATTAACTCCATACAGATTAAGCTTTTATATTTAGTAGGGATTTGGCAGAAATTTTGTAAAATTAGCTGTGTTTTTATCTGCTAATAATGGTTTTAGTGTATTTTTTGTGAATATATTGTTTTAATAAACATCTGCGCAAATACCGCAGGTCCTAAAGTAGCACCTTATTTTTCATCTACAGGTCATATGCTTTCAGTAAAAATATGGCTTGGGGGTCTTTTATAAATTATTAAAACTGTAAGGGAAAAATAAAAACCTTCCGATTTTTTGAGAAATTTGGATATTTACCCTTTTGTGTCTGTTCGATTTTCACCATTTCGCAAAAAGGCGCAATTTAAAAGTTACAAATATTTGTTATCTATCAACTCAATATAGGTTAAGCTTTTATATTTAGTAGGGATTTTGTAAAATGTGCTGTGTTTTTATCTGCTAATAATGATTTTAGTATTTTTAGCAAAAATATTGATTTGATAAACATTTGCGCAAATATCGTGGGACCTTAAAAATCAGTTCCATATTCTTTTTATTCTATTGGTCATGTGCTTTCAGAAAATATATGGTTTGGGGGGTCTTTTACAAACTTTGAAAGCTATAAGTGAAAAATAAAGAAGCAAAGGAAAAAGTGCAAAAATGGTCTGGCCACCTGAGTGTATATAATGGAGCAAAAGGGTTAAAGGTAAAAAAAAGGTCTTTTTGACCCCAGATCTCTCCATAAAGAGGACCTGGCATCTTTATTTCTATTACAAGGGATGTTTACATTCCTTGTAACAGGAATAAAAGTGATCAAAACACTTTTTTGAAGAGACAGTGTAAAACTAAAAAATAAAAAGTACAATAAATAAGAAAAAATAAATCAATGAAAGACCCCCCATCGCTTTGTGCTCGTGTGCATAAGTGCACACATGCGTAAGTCTCACACGCATATGTAAACAGTGTTCGCACAGCACATGTGAGGTATCACTGCAAATGTTAGAGCAAGCAAAATATTTATAGCACTAGACCTCTTCTGTAAATACAAACAGGTAACCTGTAAAGGCATTTAAAACGTTGTCTATGGAGCTTTTTAAGTACTGTCGTTTGTCGCCATTCCACAAGTGTGCGCAATTTAAAGCATGACATGTTAGGTATCTATTCACTTGGTGTAACATCATCTTTCACATTTTACAAATGATTTGGGGTATATGTTGTGTTTTTTTTATTATTAATTAAAATGTATTTTTTCCAAAAAACTGAGTTTGAAAAACCGCTGCAAAAATCCCAATTGACATAAAAAATTGCAACTCAAGTCGCCCCAAGTCGCTTGACATCTGAAATCACATTTAAGTGAATGGGAGCCCATAGAATTCAATAGAAGTCGCCTCCAAGTCGGATCCCCCATCTACATGGAAGCGACTTTACAGTGAAAAGAATATAATTTATTTAGGGCAACCCCCTCCTTTCTCTGATTGGCCACAGGCAAAGTCGTCTGGCATAAGTCATGTTGTAAGTCGTGCTGAAAGTCGCACTGAAAGTCGCCTAGCAAAGTCCTCCTAAGTCAGATCACCCCTGTGTGAATGCAGGCTAATAGAGTCTACAAGCTATGGTACAAATCATAAAAAATTGATCACACCTGATGTACTGGTCGGCCTTTCATTTCTTGAGACCCTAACAAGCCAGGAAAGTACAAATACCCCCCAAATTACCCATTTTTGGACAGTAGACATTCCAAGATATTTAGTAAGAGGCATGGTGAGTTTTTTTGAAGTTGTCATTTTTTTCTTACAATTCTTTGCAAAATTTTTTTTTTTTTTTCACAAAATTGTCATTGTAATAGGTTATTCCTCTCACATGGCATGTGCATACCATAAATAACACCCCAAAATACATTCTGCTGCTCCTCCTGAGTATGACGATACCACATGTGTGAGACTTTTTCACAGCCTGGCCACATAGAGAGGCCCAACATGCAGGGAGCACCATCAGTTGTTCTAGGAGCATAAATTACACATCTAACTTGTTGATGACCTATTACACTTTTGAAGGCCCTAGAGCACCAGGACAATGGAAACACCCACAAAATTACCCCATTTTGGGAGGCTAACACCCCAACGTATAATCTATGAGGCATAATGAGTCTTTTGAACGGTTCATTTTTTTTACACAAAGTTGTCCATTTATAAGATATTTCCAACACATAGCATGTACATAGCAAAAATGACACCCCAAAATACATTCTGCTACTCCTCCTGAGTATGGTGATACCACATGTATGAGACTTTTACACAGCCTGGTCACATACAGAGGCCCAACATGCAAGGAACACTGTCATGATGCACATACCAAGAATGACACCCCAAAATACATTCTGCTGAGCAAAGGGTAAACAAACGATTACCTGTGGTTTTAGTAGCGCAGTTGTCCACAGGAGGATAACACTGGTCCAGACAACAGACAGGGACTTGGTCAGTAAGAGCGAACGCAATTGTCCACGCAACAGGCAGGAATACTGTCCATAGTCAGTACAAGCAGCAAGCAGGGATACTGTCCATATACAGTCCAGGGTCAGTGCAGGCAGAGATATTGTCAGCAGTGCCAAAATATTGGTCCTGGTAGTAGGCAAGAACATCGTCCACGTGGTGTGGTAAGTTCAGGCAGAAGTAGGGCCTCGTTCAGGACAGAATGGGGACAGGGGTAGAGGCTTCTTCCACCCAAATCTCTTTGAAGCCTTCAGTCTCCAGACCCTAATCTAGGAATGAGAAAACAAAAAAAATAGTTTTCTTCATCCAGAAAAACAATTCTGGAGCCCCTCACATATGTAAGACCCCTGTGTTATGAATCCTACTTGTCCAGTAGCAGGGTACAAGATCTGCCCAAGAAGCAGGCAGAAAACATTGTCAAACAGTCCAGGGTCAGTTCCAGATCAGGCAGAGCTATGTACAGAAGCGGTAGGCAGAAGCATGGTCGAATAACAAGCCAGGGTCAGTTCCGGAGCAGGCAGTGGCATAAGGGGTGTGAAGGTAAATGGTAGGAACTGAGGATTACGTTTACCATACTTCACTAATAATTTCCTGAAGTATGGTAATGGCGGAAACAGTCACCTATGCAGAGGCCTGGTTGGGAAGGACACTGGAGACAATAATAATAAGTGTCTCTTCTAGCTCCTCCACTGGTACACACCTTACTTTACATCTTTTCTGATGTCTTTGGCCTCTTGGTTTGGTAGGGATTTTATCAGAAAAGTGGCGTTCGGAGAATCTACTAAGAACATTGGATCAAATGTTTTCTGGTGGGCCTTTTGGGAATTAAGGGCAGTGATAATTTCTTCCTCAAGGAAGGGTTGGGGCTTTCGGTGGCGTTGCGGTAAATTATATAGGATTATATAGGAGTTGTATATGGCCAAATGAAGAAAATTAATTGCTACTTTTTTATACCAATGATATGGTAGTTTTGTGGCAAGGTAGGGTTCGAGCATTCGGTCGTTGAAGTTTACTCCCTCCATGAACAAATTGTATTCATGGACACATGTTGGCTTTTGGATGAGGCCATTCCTTCTGGGGATTTCCACGTAGGTGTTATTGTGGATCGAAGACAGCATGTAGACATCTCTTCTGTCCCTCCACTCAACTGCCAGATTTTCCTTGTTTCTCAGCCGTCTCCCCTCTTCTTAACTTCATATTGACGAGCCTTTGAGGAAAGGCCTTCCTGTTCTTTCTGTCGGTGCCACATGCTGGCGTATTCTTCCGGTGAAGGTTGTGGAACAGGGGCAGACTCGTGTAGAAGTTATCTACATACAAGTGATAGCCTTTCTCAAGTAGTGGGTATATGAGGTTCCAAACAACTTTCCCGCTTGATCCTAAGTAGTCTGGGCAATTAGGGGGATGCAGCTGGGTGTCCTTACCTTCGTACACTATGAAGGCATATGTGTACCCTGTGTCTCGGTCACATAATTTGTAAACTTTAACCCCATAGCGGGCCCTTTTGCTTGGGATAAATTGCTTGACTCATCCACACATATGTGTTGGCCTGGGGTAAACAACTGGGGGAATTTTTCAGAAAAATAATTTAGAAGTGGCTGAATTTTTGTAAAGCTTGTCATAATTTAGGTCAAGGAGGATTTTTTGGACATGCTGATAAGCCTGCACAGATGGGCACTGATGAGCCTGCATAGATGTGTGCTGATAAGCCTGCACTGATGGGCACTGATGAGGCAGCACTGATGAGCCTGCACAGATGTGTGCTAAGCCTGCTCTGATGGGCACTGATAAGGCGGCACCGATGAACCTGCACAGATGTGTGCTGATAAGCTTGCACTGATGGGCACTGATGAGGTGGCACTGATGAACCTGCACAGATGTGTGCTAATAAGCCTGCACTGATGGGCACTTATGAGGTGGCACAGATGTGTGCTAATAAGCCTGCACTTATGGGCACTATTGAGGCGGCATGGATGAGCACTGATTGATGGCACAGGTGCTCACTGATGAGGCAGCACAGATGTGCACTGATTGATGGCACAGATGTACACTGATGATGCGGTACAGATGGGCACTGATTGATGGCACAGATGTGCACTGGTGAGGCAGCACAGATGGGCACTGATAGATGGCACAGATGTGCACTGATGAGGCGGCACAGATGTGCACTGATTGATGGCACAAATGTGCACTGAGGCGGCACAGATGTGCACTGATTGATGGCACAGATGTGAACTGATGAGGTGGCAAAGATGGGCACTGTTTGATGGCACAGATGTGCACTGATGAGGCGGCACAGATGTGCACTAAATGATGGCACAGATGTGTGCTAATAAGCCTGCAATGATGGGCAATGTTGTGGCAGCACTGACGAGCACTGATTGATGGCACAGGTGCGCACTGATGAGGCGGCACAGATGTGCAATGATGAGGCAGCACAGATGGGCACTGGTTAATGGCACAGATGTGCACTGATGAGGCGGCACAGATGGGCACTGATTGATGACACAGATGTGCACTGATTGATGGCACAGATGTGCACTGATGACACAAATGGCCACTGATGGCACAGATGGGCACTGATGACTGATGGCACAAACTAATTGGCACAGATGGGCACTGTAGCACTGACCCTGATGGGCACTGTGACACTGATTGGCACTGTGACACTGATTGGCACTGATTGGGCACTGTTTGGGCACTGGTGTTGGTACTGTATGTGATGTATAGAAGAAATCACTCACGCTGCAGCACAGAAGCTCTCCCTCCTCACATGCGGTCTCTGTGTGAGGAGGGAGAGCTGTCAATGAGAGATGATCTAATATGTTTAAATTTGAGATCATCTCTCATTGGACACGGCGATCACATGATAAATGGTCAATGTGATTGGCCATTTACCGTGATCTTTGAGTGGCTGTGTCCAAAGGACATGGCCATAGCAAATTTTCCCCGATGCTCGTTCGTGGGGGCGTGCGGGGAGAGTGCAAAGGGGAGGACATCATATGACAACATCCCATAAATTAAGGCCGCACTGTAACCATCATTTGGCAATAGTGTGGGCGCGAGGTGGTTAAACTTGTAAACTAAAAGTACCAGCAAAAGCCTGGTATTCATTGTAATGCAGTCATGCTGCATATCCAGTATTGAATATGTTCTTGTTTCTGTGTATTATTACAAACTAAGTGTTGAAGCAAAAGGTGAAAATATTCTGTGCTAGCAGCACACTGGAGAGTCGGACCTCTGCTCTCACATGCAGGCAGTGGCCTGGGTCTCTAGAGTCTCGACACTCTCTTCTGCTTAGTGCTCTAATTAACAGAACTGCTCATTTGAGGAGTAGTGTCACAGGGAACCCAAATTGCTGCCTTTGTGTAAGAGCATGCTGATAGCACAGGGTATTTTAACCTTTGTTGCAGCACTTAGTATATACAAATATACAAAAATGTGAGCATATTTATTACTGCACGTTGTGTATGCAGCTTGACTGCTTTACAGTAACAAATTGGAAGGCTTCAGTTGGGCTTTATAGTAGACCTGAATTCAAGTTTTAAGCCCACATCAGAAAAATAGACCTACTGAAGTCGGTTTGGGATGTCCAATAGCACATATCTACCTGTCAACCGATTCTGGGGTACTCTGGGTCACATGATCTCAAGCCAATATGTTAGGTCCAGTGACCACAGAAGCTCTGCCTTGTGGGTGCTGATGCAGCAGAGAGTGTTTTTTTAATGTTATTTACTTTTATTTACTTATTATTGTATGTGATAAATATGAAATACTGCATATTATTCTTTTATATTTTCATGGCCAGCCAGTAGGAGGAGCTCTTTGTTCCTTTTCCTTCCTTATATTCTGTGCAACAAAATCACTATGTCCTGTGAGTAGGCACTGCTATGTCACACATTTCACACAGCCTGCCTTTTGAACTACAGAGGGGCTGAGAGGAGGAGTTTCAGGAGGCGGAGTCAGTACAGGATTATTGCTTGCAGGCAGCAAGGTACCATGGGATATGTAGTCCTTAGAAATCAAAAGTAAACAGCAGAGCAGTAACTGGAAAGCATGAAGGGAATCCAGGAAATGTGGAAAGAGACGGCCAGCAGACAGCAGAACTCACAACATGAAAGGAGAAATTTTTAAGTAAGCTTACACTGGATTGTCAATAATGGCTATTGTTTGTATTGTTATTACAATATTGACAATATAAGCCAAAAACAAATATAGTGTAACGCTACCCAAAATGTCATTTATATACAATTAAATATAACATTTATATATATCATATAACATTTTCATAACAATTAGTGCATGAACAAATGAATGTCCCTAAAAAATATAGTCCAAGAAACAAAGCGTGACGTTTAAAGTATGTATGTACTTGTCTCAATTTAGAGCACTGTGTGTCATTTCTGTTTGCTGCTTCGTTCTTCTGCTATCAGCATGAGTCACTTCACCAAGAGAATAATGGTGACTGGGACGGGACCTCCAGCAGAGTAACAGTATCAACTCTTTTCCTGTGTGCTGTGTGGAGGGGGGTGTGTCTCTTCCCTCCAATCAGCTCTCAAAACTCTCCTCGCTGGGCTCTGCAGTGTGTTATATCAGCTCTCTGTCCCCTTTTTTTGAACTCTCAGACTAGTTTTATAAATTTAGCACTTTTAATGAATGCAGAGAATGGACGACTGCAGATAAACAGGTACAACTTATGTAGGAGGATTTGTTTCATCTCTGTGATCACCTGAGGCCAGTCACTTCACTGGGTATATGTAAGGGTTTACAATCACTTCAAGTGAACAATGCCAGTTGCGTAAAGACATGGGCGTTGATTTACTAAAACTGGAAAGTGCAAAATCTAGTGCAGATGTGTATGGTAGCCAATCAGCTTCTAACTTCAGCTTGCCCAATTAAGCTTTGACAAAAAAAAAAACCCTGGAAGCTGATTAGTGTCTGTGCAGAGCTGCTCCAGATTTTCCATTTTCCAGGTTTAGTAAATAAACCCTACGGTCTTATGAGTTTGGTTTGAAGGATCTTGAGTTATCTGCAGACAGCTCTGACCTCAACCCCCCTAAACACCTTTGGGATGACTCAGAACTGTGAGCCAGGTCTTCACATTCAACAGCAGTGTTTGACCACGCAATTGTTCTTTTTTACTGAATGGGCATAACATCCCACAAACATGCTCCAAAATCTTGTGAAAACCCTCCCTAAAGGAGTGGAGGCTGATAAAGCCATTAAGGTGGGGGCATAGAACAACTTTATGCTATTGAAATGGAATGTCCAACAAACAGGAGTGAAGGTCAGGTGGAGTGAAGGTCAGGTGGAGTGAAGGTCAGGTGGAGTGAAGGTCAGGTGGAGTGAAGGTCAGGTGTCCACAAATATTTTGTCCATAAGTGGTTCTTTCCACAATTCTTGGGGCATCTGCTATTCATATTTCATTAGCTACCAAGGACATGCAGTATGGTTTCTTCTAACCATTGGATGGCTTCCTATTTCTTTACAATGGTTACCAGAAACTTGCTTTATATTTACACTGGTCAACAGAAGCTTGCCGTTTACTGTGTGTCACAGTCTACATTTTACAGGCTACCAGTGTTGCCAACTGCCCGTAAATTTACGGACAGCCAGTAAAAACAGGGCAGTTTTTTGGGTGTCCGTAAAAGTCCGTAGCAGCCGAAAAGTGCCAGTAAAAACGGCGGCCATTGGCTCCGGTCAGAGCTGCGCATGTGCAATTATGGAAATCCCTAAGCGGCAAGTGAGAAGATCCGATCCTGACCCTGGGACGAGTTGGATGACCTCTCCTCCTGCTGCCAGCTAGTGCCTCTGCCCAGCCCATCCGCCCTCAAATGAGGTTACTGCATTTTCCCGCCACACCACCGCCAGCCAGCACCTGACCAGAGCAGACGCTCCGGATGGATGGATCCTCCTCATTCCTGCCTGCCTCCCTACTCTGGCTGACCCTGCAGCCCTCCTGGTGACAGTGGTGAGTGTAGAACGCTTCCTCTTCAAGCCAGCCAAAAAGAGTCGGGACAGTGAGTGTGTGAGTGACTGCTTGACACCCACACTGTCTCTGCTCACTCTGACAGACAGCCGCCAGCCAGGCTGCAGGAGTCTCTCTCTCTTAGTGTGAGTGTGCGCTGTATGAGTGCAGTGTGCACTGGATAAGTGGCAGGAGGTAATGGAAGGATGGTGTAATGGAAATATGATGTGATGGGGATGGTGTGATGGAGATGGAGGGATGGTGACAGGAAGTGATGGGGGGATTGTGTGATGGAGACAAGAGGTGATGGAGGGATGGAGATGGGGGGGATGAAAACAGGAGGTGATGGAGACAGGAAGTCTTTAGAAGTGGGGACATAAATTCTGGTGATCCTAGTGGCTACCAGGGATTTCACCTCACTTTCTGTGGTGGTTATGGAACAGAAATTAAGGGGGAATCTCTACAATTTGACATAGGTGACAAAACTGATGGACTAAATAACCTGCCCTTATTATATTGAAAATAACAGAAATATGTTTTTTTACCTTGCTATCTACCTTTAATCACATTGCTATTTGCACAGTGTACTTGCTTGTAGCCTAAATACTGAAATTTGCACTGAAAACTGTAATTTTGTAACTTTTGTAAAATGCCAGTAAAAACTTGGTTGTGCCAGTAAATTTTGGGTGTTGTGCCAGTAAATTTCAATCTGGTAGGTTGGCAACACTGCAGGCTACCAGTAGAACTAGAACATTCCAACGACAGTCAAGGCAAGAGATTAGGGCTTGATGGATGACTTGGAGGCCCATTTACAACCCTTTATGCTCCCACAGTGAACCAGGGAAATGGAGCAATTGGTCAAATCTGTATACCTGTTTGCCGCTTCAAAAGGGAGGAGGCACCTGTAGGTAGTTGGTGGCAGTGCGGGCTATGGCAGTATAGAGATTTCAAAGAAGGCCTTCTCTATGCCTATTTCAGTTCTCCAAACTGCAGCCTGGGGGCTGGATGTGGCCCTTTGCTTGCTTTTATCTGGCCCTTGGGGCACTATTTCATTCAATGACACCAACGATGGAGCACAATTCCTTCCAATGACACCGATGGGGCATAATTTCTCCCAATGGCACCAATGATGGGGCACAATTCCTACCAATGACATCAACGATGGGGCATAATTCCTCCCAATGACACCAGCAATGGGGCACAATTCCTACCAATGACACCAACGATGGGGCACAATTCTTACCTATGACACCAACTACGGGGCCCAATGACGAGGCACAATTCCTACCAAGGATAGCGCATTGTTTACTACAACTGATGCTGGGACATTTTCTATTCCCGATGTCCACAGTCCGGCTTCCCTAAAGTCGGAAGGACAGTAAACCGGCCCTTTGCTTAGAAAGTTTGAAGACCCCTGGTTTAAGGGATGGTGAGAGGCAAAATTGCCATGTTGCCAGGGCCCTATTCTGCTTTAATCTGACTACTAGGAACTTTTACTAAACCCCAGAAAATGCCAATGGGCCACCGTACACTAGATTTTATTGGACTACCAAAGACAGGCAAAATAACTATAAATGTATCAGCTAATGGAAATACTGTATATACTGTGGGGGGGGGGGG
>BLSH010151925.1:716995-727362 GCA_018402905.1 Glandirana rugosa | reverse complement strand
GTATGTAAAATCTCTAATTTCTGCTATCTGTCCTCAGAGCAACAGCACAGACAGCAGTAGTAAAGTAATCTATCTCAGGATGCAGGATCAGGTCTTAAAATGTCTCAAATCTGTCCCTCAAGCTTTCAGCTTCCTTTCCCTACACTAACCCAAGGAGCATGTGACTGCAGCACTGTGACTCCAGCTTATAAAGAGGCTGGGTCACATGATGCACTGGCCAGTCCCATCCATGCCATTAGTAGGCATGGCTTCTAAGGGCAAACCAGTGAAACGCTTGTTGATTGGCTGCCCTGCAGCTTCTCAACACGTGGAGTAAAATAGCAGAACCCCGGACCGAACCCGAACGATTTTTGAAATGTCCAGGTCCGTGCCACGGACACCCGAAAGTTCGGTACGGACCCGAACGTTACAGTCCGGGTTCGCTCAACACTAGTCATGATGAATGATGCCTGCCAAAAGAAATAAATCCTGCTGATCAACGGCTAAGTCAAATCCCACTGTGCTAACAGGCCGAGGGTCTCTCAGATGACATCATTGCCCAAATATGGTCACGAGGCCATGTTGAGTCAGTAAAGTCATACTAACCTTGTCCATTTATTTATATGGACAGAGTGTCCTAGCCTGGGAATGAATAGGGCTATGAACCGTGACTGGTTGCTAAGAATGGACTAGATGCCAACAGCTGCTGCTTCCTGAGAACCCACTGACAAATAGGCTAAAAGTTTGACATTTGGACGTACGCTCAAATAGTCAAGGTTTGGTCTGGACTTCTGTTTGAACAGAACCTAGAGCTCACCCCTACTGCAGATGATACGGCAGTGTAAAACTGGCCAACAGCAGGACATTTCTAGTGAGGAGCTGGTTTAACCAAAGCCCACTTATTTGCCCTTATAATTTGGCTGGCCAGAGTTCAAAGGTCATGCAGTTTATTACGATTCACCTGGGTGATGCAGGGCATGATTCTTGAACTTGCAGGATTCGCCTTGAATCTATTGTAGGGACAAACCTGAACCTCATCACTTGTAGTCATTAAAGATACCCTATACATTCTCTTTAAGGGCAATTAGATAGCACATAGACTTCACAATGCTGTAAATTAAGAATGCTTTCAGAAATAGAAGAATATTTCATTTTTATCAATTAACCAAATGGAAAGTAAATGAACAGAAGAGAAATCCAAATTAAATCAATATTTGGTGTGACCACCTTTTGCCTTCAAAACAGCATCAATTCTTCTACTTCACTTGCGCACAGTTGTTGAAGGAACTCGGCAGGTAGGTTGTTCCAAACATTTTGGGGAACTAACCACAGATCTTCTGTGGATGTGCATGAATGCATGAATTCACCTATGTATTCCAACAGTACTAGCAAATGGCCACTGCCCCCACCTATAACTGGCCTTTGCAGCAAGGAGCATATGGAAAGGCGATGCATGTCAAACAAGACCAAACAAGACCAAAGAAAATTTCCAGCTCAACTGTAAGCTGCAGAGCCTCTTCATGGCACCCCAGTATTATCTGCAGTCCTAACTCAAAATTTTGAGAGCCTCAACAGTGGAAGCACATGCATTATAATGGATAGGTGGAGGCAGTGGCGGTTGGTGCTCTATACTTTGGGGGGGGGGGGGAGATGGACAGGAAGGCAGCGATACCCCCCACAGGAGTTGGATGGGAAAGCGGCGATCAACAACCCCCCCTTGTGGTAGACGGACGGGAAGGCGGCGATGACCCCCCTGGGGGGTAGACGGACGGGAAGGCGGCAATCAGAGTCCTCCTTACCTTAACAGATCTGAAAGCAGTGCAGAGGAGGCAATGTTTCCCAGAGAAGACTCTGGTCTCCATCTCACCTCCTTCCTTCACCAGCTTTTTGGCTTTTAATGGATTTACAATAAGCAGTTTTTATTTGGAAGTGCTGCCACCTTTTTCTTTTCATGCCTTATACTTCAATTGCAGATTGGGGCTGGCACCCGGCCATCATTGTTGCAGGAAAGATCCCAATACATCTGGAGCGGTGCAACCTGTATTTTACCTTTATGTTGGGATCACACCCACTTCCCTGTCTCGGTTCCTGGACGGAGACTTCTGGGGGATGAAAAATGAGCTGCAGAGGCAGATCACTGAGAACCCACTTTTCCAGAAGAGGGCTAGGATTGCAATGCTTCTCCTCCCAGCCAAACAAGAAGTGGGTCCTGAGACCCCCTGTCCTCAGTCTCAGGACCCCCTTCCTGATTAGCCAGGAGAAGAATCAGGAAGACAATAATGAATATTAATTCTCTATTGTCACACAACTGGGTGGGCTCAGGGCGCAGTGCTCTGCACTCCAAACCCACCTTATTTTTAAGCCAATTAGAGCCTCAGGCAAGAGAGCTTGATAGAAACTGGCCAGCAGTACGACAGGCTTGCATCAGTGATAACAGGAATTGGTAGAGCAAACTACTAGAAAATGTCTATATGCCAGATAAAGCAGGTCTATTACTATTTGATGCCTTTTTAAAAAACTAAAATTAACATAAATTCCATATAATTTTTGAAATGTATAAAGTCTGAAAAAAGGATCTAAGTTCTCCAGAAATCTTCTATCTTTACTACATTAGGTTAGCCAATAAAGGTTACCACTTAAACTCCTCTGCATTAAAGTGTATGTAAACCCACCACTCACACAGTATAAACTAATGGCACAGTATTAATGTATATGTACATGCAAGCCTCCTGCATGTATCCCTACCTTGTAAATGTCACCTTTTTCAGATATAACAGCCCCACAAATCTCTGGAATCAGTAGGGAGGTCTCTTTTTGCTGAAGCACGGTGGGTGGAGTTGTGTTGTCACAGCTGTAAGGAGATGGGTTGGGGGAGTGTGAGGCTCTTCTTGCTCCATGCAGGAGATAAGAATATAACCTGTCAGTCATACAGCACTGGGATGAAACGTCTCCTATTTCTTCCTCAGTTCGTTTTTTTCCTATTGAAACAAGGTAAGGTGATTACTCAGAGTTGGATTAACTCTTTGCGGCAAAACTGGGCACAGATGGCATTAGAATCTCTCCTGTACAAGGTAGAAGTGTCAGTATTTTTTTTTCAGGTTTACATCCACTTTAATCAATGGCTAACACAATACAAGACCCTACTTCTGCTTAAATATACAATTGAAAGCCTTTTATTATATTTGTTTACCATTGCAAAAAAAGAAAATAAAAGTTCAGCTCTGAGCTCCCTATGTTTTCTGCAATGTTTTCTCAAGCAACATTATAAGCCCTGCTTAGATCTCCTCTCTGAAGAACAGAACACCTTTCCCTATGTCTTGGAAATGAGGAGAGGAGTAGATGTTCTGTAATTGCAACACATTTCCTGTCCTAGGGTGACAACGCTTCTCTTATATAAATACAGTACAGTGAGTGAGGGCAAGAGGTATGATCACCAGGTGAAAATAAAAGAAAGCCTGAAAAAAGAAACTGCAGTATACAAACTATTTATCCTTGGATTATTTTTATATGATTTTCACATTTGTATATGCTTTGCATTCAATTTTTAAATGCAGATATTTAAGCTTAATTAGCAGAAGGAGGGTAAATTATCAATTGCAATATCTGCCTGCTTAACAACTCTTGATATAAGATGTCAGAATCACAGGAAGCTCATGGTTTTTAATAAGTTGGCTGACTCATATGGGAAGTAAATCCCAACCATTGTGTAATACTGCAAAGCAGGATGCAGAGCATTTGAGCACATATGTTTGCACCTATGTAAATGTATAACTACTAATTATGCACATGTATCACCTGCTGTGTAGTATATGGTACATAACCCCAAACCTTTCTGCCTGCATGCACAGACTCCTCAATCTTGGAATCATATGCTAAAGACACAGCATAGTGTGTATTACCTACCACATCCCAAGATCAGTGAACCTCTTCTGCTAGTAAATAACAGTGGCATTCTCATTAGATCAAAATAAACATGTAGCTTGGTCAATATGGCACAATGGGCCAACTGTTAAACCCTAACAATGGCTTTTTGTGGGCTAGAAGGATAGTTGGGTGCCAGTCACTTTCATACGTTCTTGAATTAATTTGCTCAGTAGACTCTGGAGAGAGGGTTAGGTGCACAGGATACCCGAAATAGCAAAATATTCCAAGTGCCCTACAGGTATATTATTTTTTCTTTGGACTGAACTCTGAGACGTGGTTCCTTTCTCTACACTATTAGGTGCAGCCTCTAGTACCTTTCACAACTCATCATGTTTTTCCTCTATTCACTGCTACATTGCAGTCATTGCTGCACTCCACCCTTGTTGATATCACCTATTTTGACCAAACTATTTAATTATTATCATTATTATCATCTATACTCAAACTTCTTTTAATAGTAACTACTTTGGGTGCCACCATGTATTGCTAACCCACGTTGAACCTGTTTCCTGCCTGTTCCCTTGGGTCCTCACTGGGTTACACTTCCACAGCTCCCAAACGAGACCTGGTGATTACCATTTGGTTTTGAGTAACCCCATTTATTATGAGAGAAAACTACATGCTTAATGTTGTACTTTATGATACTATACGTGCATCTACTCCTGAGGGCGTGGACAGAGATTTATGAAACTTTGAATTTTTGGATGCATCTTTAATGTAGTCATGTATTGACACCTGGATTGTATATGGTCAACGTTATATTCAATCATGTATGCAATGCATTGATATGAATTCACTACAAATCAGCTTGTTACTAGAGTTGAGCGAACCTGAACTGTAAAGTTCGGGTTCGTACCGAACTTTGGGTGTCCGTGACCCGGACCCGAACCCGGACATTTGAAAAAAAGTTTGGGTTCGAGTTCTGGGTTCGGGTATTTGATCACGCATATTGAATAGCCGCAGGGCAGCCAATCAACAAGCGTTTCACTGGTTTTCCCTAGAAGCCATCACAGCCATGCCTACTAATGGCATGGCTGTGATTGGCCAGTGCATCATGTGAGTCACAGTGCTGCATGTCACATGCTCTCTGGGTAGAGTAGGGAGAGGATGCTGCCGGTGCTATGAGGGACAGATTGCAGATAGATAGATAGGTAGAGATTACTACTACTACTGCTTTTAGGGACAGATTGCAGATAGATAGGTAGAGATAACTACTACTACTACTGCTTTTAGGGACAGATTGCAGATAGATAGGTAGAGATAACTACTACTACTACTGCTTTTAGGGACAGATTGTAGATCCCATCCTGCATTACAGAACGATCTGATTGGACTAGGTAGAGTCTACTGCTTAGAGGGACAGATTATTGTTCTAAAATCATCTCCTAGTTCTATAGGGTCAGGTTCCTGCTGTTGCTGTAAGGGACAGATTATTGTTCTAAAAGCATTTTGCAGCCCTCTAGCACTTCCCAGGACTCTTTTACAGTCATTTTTGTGCCAAAAAGTTTGGGTCCCCATTGAATTCAATGGGGTTCGGGGTAAAGTTTGGGTCAAGTTCGGTACTGAACCCGGACTTTTTTCCGAAGTTTGGCCAAACCCACTGAACACGAACATCCACGGGTTCGCTCAACTCTACTTGTTACTATTTTAGATCTTCCTCTTTCTCCATGCAGGTTCTAGGCCCCTGGCCCTATGTGAGCTGTCACAGGTACCTAAATAGATTGAGTAGTGAGACGTTCTTGCAATGTGCACCAGCAGCAGCTTCTCCCAAGCTCTCAAGGATACTGTTCAGAAGAAAATAATCCTTTGAAGATGCTTCAGTCAGGCAGCCATCTTCCTGCTTGGTTCCCTCTGGATATATCCTCTAGCAGGGCAGCTGAAATTCCACTGATTCTTTAAAGGATTACTAAAGGCTCACATTTTGTTTCTTTAAAATAACAAACATGTCATACTTACCTGCTCTGTACAATGGTTTTGCACAGAGCAACCCTGATCCTCCTCTTCTTGGGCCCCTTGCTGATGCACTGGGCTGCACCTATCACCCCCCACCCCACTCATGCAAGCTCGCTCCTGAGCTGTGCTCTGTGTGTTCATAAGACACACAAAACAGGGGTCCGCCCTGCCCCTGTCCCTCCTTATGGGCGGTGATTGACAATAGCCAATGGCTCTCAATGAGAAAACAGAGAGCCTAGAAGCAGCCGCTCTTGTGCACATCGCTGGATGTGAACGGATAGAATGCATGAAGTTAAAATACATTCAGCCTTAACAACCACTTTGACAAAGGCCCCCAATGTGGGCAAGGCTCAAAAGAAAGAACACTTTTAACTGATATTCCCTGCAGACAAAAACTCAAGAGGGAAGAAGAAGAATTTTCTGGAAGTTTGCACCAAATATTCATCACTTTCCCTCAGCCAACACCACTAGACCAAACCCCTCAGTGATTAGCAAAGGCAGATAAACATTTATAACTTATATACAGTTATCTTTCACACTAATTACTGGAGACAGCTCAATGGCAGCAGGCAGAAATAATCAATGTCCGGAGCTCAGGAGAAACCTACAGAGCACAGAAACTATAAACAAAGCTCGGGCTGGTTACAGTCTAACTGCAGAAACATAATAAATTTAGTCATGGGCACTCCAGCTGAAAGCAGGGTCCCTATGTGAGGAGAATAATAGATGGATGGGATTGTATAGTCCTGTCTTGTTTCTCTTGTGCACATACAGAAGGATGAATAGACATTGTCAACCTAGAACAGGAAATGTGTAACTGGCAACATTTCCAGTTGAAAATAAAGGAAAATAAAAAGAAAAACTGCAGCCAGCACATATAAGGTCTGGCAATTTGCATATATTCAATTTTTGCTTTTGGGTTTTGATATGCTTTAAGCAAAATGATTCAATGTAACATGTTCCATAACGTTCCCCTTGCTAAAATGGAATTGACAAAATCACATAATAAGCTGGCCAAAATAAAAATGGAAGGCAGGAGATACCTTCAGCTAACTGGCACCTTGTGACTACTCTTTGCTCCCTTTTATAGGCCAGGGAGCACAGCCACATTGACCATCCTTGAAGCAGAAAAGCTAAGCAGAAAGAATGGTGGGGGCACAAAACACCTGGAAGCCAAAGTACTATGTTATGATGTTTAATTACTTATGCTTCTCTCATTTCATTCTATTTGTAGAGTAAGAGGCGGAGAGCATGCTCCTTAAATGGCTCCTTAAATGGCACCAACTCTTGCACTAGCAAGAGGTTCTAAAACTCACCCCATCAGCTCACAAAGAAAACCAATTTGCTCGGTGGTGAATTGAATATTATGCTCAAAAAAAATCTGGGTTTAGCCCAATTTGGCTACAGTTTCCAATTATGGTGGGGAGATCTACTCATGAGAACTCATAAGAAAGTTGAATCCACCATCTCATACCTTCCGTTAGTTGGCCTGATTTTGGGCAGGAAGCCATAGACAAAACCATTCCTTTGCATCTGTCAGTTCAAAACATTTAACAGAAGCCCTTGACGAAAACAAACCCAATCTTAGCATTTGAAATTTCCCTCTTTCTAGCTCTGAAAACAAGTAAAAGTTGAGCTTATCCTGAAACCCAGCCAGCGGAATGCAAGTCAGACTTAGGAAATAAGGTACCCTCGCTCTATCGTTAGCCTGTATTTGCCTTTACGCAGAAGTCCCAGCTGTGAAATCCCAGTAGTGCTAATTACTAATCTCTCTCCGCAGTGTTACTAAGAGGCGACTCACCAAATATTCCTGCTCAGTAGCAGCTCCGGCATGTGGTTACCAGAGCTATTCATCAGCCTGACAGTACATGTTTTCACATTCATAATGACGCTTTTTAGAATAATGTAAAACAACCAGAGTATATAATTCAGAATTTTCAGAATTCATAAATATTGAATCTGTGATTTATTACCTGCAAGAGGAGGGTGGCTTGGGATTTGAGACGTTTTATTACAGCAGCAAAGGAGGGCAGATGTTGGAGTCAATGGCTGCTTGTTTGGGAACAAAAGAAACTTGTCATAGTTACGAGCGATGGCAGGTTTTTTTTTTCAAATGAAATGAGCAGTCGTTTCTGTTATCATTTTATTTTTTGATTTGTAAACTTACTAAATGAAGTGAACTCAGATCTACTTGAAAGCCAGAAGCTGCTGATATTTTGTTTTAGCATGGAGAAGGGCTAGAACCTCTATCCGGATTTTATTTTTCCTCTCCTTTTATGTCCCAGTGACATTGGTCACTGGGAAAGGAAATGATGGATAATCTCCATCATTGGGGCACAAAAAGCATTGAAAGAAGTTTATTATACTGAGGAGGGATTGGAACCCCTCACAGGCTTATATTTATGTCTACAGGCCTAACTTTCACATCATTATCAGCCCCAAGAAGAGCTTACAATCTAAGGGGTCTGTTTATCAATGTTTTACCCAAGATTCACACATTTTGTACAGTCACATTCACAAAGGGCAGCAAAGGGGTGGTAAAAATATATGGTTGATTTCAATTTTTATGGTCCCTAAAGCTTCAAGTGACATGAAACCTTTGGTTTTTTTTAAACTAAAATACCAAACATGTTATACTTACCTGCTCTATGCAATGTTTTTGCACAGAACAGCCTGGATCCCCCTTTTCTGGGGTGCCACATCAGCGATCCGTCCTCCTCCCCTTTGATGAGTGCCCCCAGGGAAATCCACTTTCAATGGGGACATCAGTGCGTGCTCGCTCCCAAGACGTCCAGGCTACGTTTATTGGCACGGATCGAGCGGCATGGCCCCACCCCCACTCCCCTGTCACAGCATTTGATTGACAGCAGCAGGAGCCAATGGCTGCCGTTGCTTTCAATTTGCCCATAGAGGAGGGAGACAGTAGCGAGAGTTCCCGTGCACATCGCTGGATTGGACTCAGGTAAGAATAAGGGGGCCTGGGGGCCTCCTGTATCACAGAAGGTTTTCTACCTTAAGGGCCGGTTCACACTGCAGTGATCCCGTAGATTGCATATGATTCGCACCGCACTGTGACAATAAAAATTCAGCCATAGAGATGGTATGGCTGAATTCACATCACAATCGCAGCAAACTCACACAGGACGCTTTTTTCTGCAGGGGCTGAATCGGATCGCATGGGTGTTCACACCATGCAATCCGATTCCTGTGAGAGTTTGCAGTTTGCAGTGCGATATGCAAACTGATTTGGGGGTGTCATTAGCTTTCTATTGACACTCCCCACAGTTCACATATGGCAGTGTGAACTGCCACCCGGAGACATGCGATGCGGGAACCTGCAGTGAATTCGCAGGGTTCCCGCATCGCTGCAGTGTGAACCGGCCCTGATGCATAGAATGTATTAAGGTGAAAAACCTTGTGGCTATTGAACCACTTTAACAAGGCAGCCAGAGGGGTTCTTCCACATGTTGAGGCTATGATGCTTTGCTTCATGGCCATAGCAAATATAACTCGGCATTTCAAGTTTGGAAGGTGACATTATCTTTCAAATTCACCCATTGAAGCCAAGCACTTGGCTTATAATTGTGGCATAGTATCCCCATGCAAAATTGCTGTCTGGCTGCCTCCATCGAGAATTGTTTTTCAGCTAGCGCTGCCACCCATGTCATAATAGCTTTTGGATGAAAGTTGAGTGAATCTTGAATGAAAACGATGATAAATAGACCCCTGAGTCTCTCCTCACACCTACCGGGCATGTAGTAATGAGTATTATAATGTGTGTTATTGCATGTGTGCTTTTGCCAATTAGTATACAGTATCATTTTGAACATGCCTCATATTTATGTTTGGAGGAACTTTCAAACAGCATTCCCTAAAGTACAGTTACTAGAGATTTTAATGGGCCTGTTCAACATGTGTTATAGCTCAAATAATGCATCATGCTGAAACCTTTCATGGTACAATGATATAAACTGGCTTCCTTGAAATGAAGCAGTGTTTCCTAGATAATGCTTCGGCATAAAAGTATGTTTCCCTGTATATGGATAAAATCAGTATTTATTGAAACCCATTAAAAAAGCATCGCAAGAAAATACTACCGCATGTGCAGATAACGCATTTTCACCTGAAAGTTGGATTAAAAGAAACCTTGATGAGAAAATGCATTATCTGCATATAGCACAGTGTTTTCTTACAGCGGTTGTAATGTTTTTTATTGGATTCCAATAAATACTAAGAGTAGTTCCAAAGAAAATTAGGTTGAAAGTCCACTTTTACGCAATAGACGTGTACGCCATCATAAAAGAACGCTACGAAAAAATTACCCAAAGTTATTTATGACTAAAATAGGTATATGTCCCTTTGTATGAAAATACGGCTTCGTAATAGATCCTTTGTGACGAAGTAAAGTTCCTTCGGTCAAATATAGTAACATGGTACTTTCCAAAGTCGTACTACGTAATAAACTCGATATTGTGTACAACTTGTCCGGGTAATTTTAGAGATCATTGACA
>BLSH010151925.1:680657-700490 GCA_018402905.1 Glandirana rugosa | reverse complement strand
ATGTCGGAACAGATCATTGTAGGAGAGCAGGCTGTGTTCCCAGCACAGCTAAAGAACTGACCACAATGTGTTCTCTAGCTTAGTGTGGTCAGTTTTTAATAGAAAAACAAAAGTGCTGGCAGGAACACTAGGGATTTCATACAATGGAAGCAATACAAGGGAAGCAGTATACATTTTTATACAAGTACATGATAAAGCAGTCACATATCAGGAATATGAAATGATGGATTAACATATCTTTAACTTCTGTTTAATAGGTTTTAATAGCTAAATTAACAACTTTAAAGCCCAAGTAATCATACTAACCACCAACAGTTACATAGTCTTTCCTCCACTTTCATGCTACAACAGTTGTGAAGGTTGTCTAAATATGACAATGAGAACTGGAGTTAGATCCAGTGCTCTCTGTAATCAGCTCCGAGTAACAATTCTCTACAATTCAAGTCTGTGTGAGGACCCCCTATTATGAGGGATGTGGTCATTATTCAGCTCTGCCAGCATAGAGCACCGGAGAGATGTACATATATTAAAGCATTTATAAGAACAGTCAATTACATAAAATATATACTGGATTATAAGTAAAATAAAAATAAGTGAGACTCCAACTGGTCTTTATATGGCAATAGTCCTCAATTTACAAAGCGCCACCGGCAGTAAATGCAATTGATTTTTTCTGGCCTTTCTATGCAGTATATACTGTATAATGTTTGGGCCACAAAGTAAGGACTTTCCCTTCATGGGACGGTCACCCTCACCTTTCCCCATTTCTTTCTATACAGTGTAACAACAGGCAAAATAAAAAATTACATATATTATAAAGTCTTTCACTAGCATTAATACAGAAGCATTGTTTTTCTAAACCCACCTTTCCTTATATATAATGTTTTTAGTTATTAATCCTGACAGTAGATCTGAAAATAGACTGTGCACTGTGCAAGAGCAGTTGCTCCAGATCTTAGTAAGTGAGCAGAAGCTCTGCTGACTTCCATCATCCAATCACGTGCAAGCAATTTCCTTGCACGTGATTGGGTATTTCTTGCAAAGTGAAGCCTTACTTCATTATCTAATCTCTGGAGCAACTGCACATGCAGAATGCAATTGCACTTTGTAAAGTGTACAATCTATTTGCATTTAGTAAGTCAACCCCAATGTTGTGTATTCTTCAGCGACAATGTATAGCAGAAGTTGTCACCCTGTGGACAGGGTAGTGTTAGATGGACATGTAGGGGTTAATTTATTAAAGGGAAAAATACTGTGCACTTTGCAAAGTCCAGTTGCATACTGCCCCGTAGTCTACTTGCCCTCTCCACTACAACTGCAATATATAATACAGTTGCCCAATGCAGACATACCTTCAGCTTTGCTTACATGACTAGGGTAGATCAGAGGTCACCAATTACCATTAACCTCTGACCTCTAAAGTTATACCTCCCACTACCCAATAAAACACTTGACTCAAAGTGGGATTAAATGGCCTTAAGGCCTTTTATTATAAACAACATATGAATAAATAACAAAACATAACATTACAGGTCAGAAGAAGTCCTTGAAGATACCATATTACTGAAACATTGCGTCTGTAAAGCACCAACTAGCTATGCCCCCAGCCACAAGACACCGCCTCAGGGGCAATCCCAGCTGACCTCAGACACATTACTGGTGTACCATGACCTGGTCACTATTATTGGACCACCAACAAGAGGGCACCCTACCAAGGATGGTTCCCCACCTTTTTCCGACAAAACACCAGATTTTCCACCCTTTCAAGGACCCCAAACCGCCAAACATCTGTTACGTATTCTGTCACACCCCTGTCTGCAAACTATGCACTACACTCTTCCCATACACCGTCTCTTCAATCAGGTAAGCACCATGACTTACCCCCTTATCACATGATTAACCCCATGCTGTAAGGTTCCCCTTGCACCCTGTCATGTATGCCCTGCACTAATCCATTCCATTCCTAGCTCAAAGGCCTGTCTCTACCACTGCATTTCTCTCCTTTCCTGTCTTGGAATCTGCCATAGAGATGGTGGAAGCTGTCTCCAAAGACTCAGAGATATTTTAGTCTCAGTTGTAGGGGTAGTCTATCAGGGATGTAGACTATACTATGGTACTGGGAAGACCAGGGCTTTTAAATAAGGCTTGGTCCACACCTACAGATGTGACCAAGCTCAGGTGAGTTTCTGCCTGTTTTTCGCGTGTTCCCACATATCATGTGTAGGACAATACATCATTGAAGTTGGGTTTTGCTTGAAGACGCACAAATTTGCAGATACATGAGAGTGACATTAACAAATAATGGCACTGCCACAAGCCTGCTAAATGGAAGTGTTTATCTATGTGTCGGGAAAGTACGCAATTTTATGCAATTTTATGCATGCTCCAAGACAGAGAGATCAGAATCTATCCCTAGGGTATGTATGCACATGCAATCTGTGATCTATAGCATGGGTGTGATGAGGAAGGCAAGGGGGTGGTATAGAGTACTATTTGGTAACTCTTAGCAAAAAGTAGATAGTGCTAGATCACTACAAATGTCTCTTTCAGACATTGTATGTCTTTAGCTTGTGTATGTGAGCAAAAATCCCCCCAAATATAAAGTGTCAGTTCTTACCCTTGGTTTGGTGTCACAGTGTAAACACTCTAGGAGCTGTAGAGTCTGGCTGGGAAAATAAAAGTTTACATAAAATTACTGAAACTCTGCTGCCCACTTTAGTGTCTATGACACGCTACATTTAACATTCTGTCCATGCCCCCGGTCCTGAAAAGCCGTTGTGCATCTGTCATCCTGTCCACATTAAGCCATGTTCCTTGGTTCCTATGAGAAGGCTATAATATCTCCATTCAGCTAGAAGAATTGTTTTCTTTCTGACGTGGCCTCAAGCTCATTGTCAGAGATGGTGTCATGGGAAACACAAGTCCAGCAAAGGGACATCTTAATTCTGAGCTAAAGGGAATAGACGGAGCAATTGGAAGACACAGCAGAACATAAAAATATTAGGCCATGTTCCTTTTTTTGCAGTAGCTGTGCTACTACAGTTGGACGGCAAGCGTTCCCACATACAGCAATTGCAGTAACTGAGCAGCTACATGATGGGGACAGCAGCCCCCTTATCGCCTGACTAATTCATTTTCCTTGTGCAAATAACAATAGGAAAGTAGAAACTAAGTTACAAATTTGTAAAGAGGATCTGAGTGCCTGCATATGAAAATGTCCAATATTAATATGCAATATTGCATATATATATTACTATATAGGGTCTTTCTTTGAAAATATGTAAAATAATGAGGCTAATGAGGGTTCTATTTAGCACAAGAACCAGTGGCGGCTGATGGGTTTTTCTTTTAGGGGGGCAGCACTGACAGCACCCCCAATGCCCCCCACCGGCCACAGGACTGACATCGAGCACAACCCCCCCCCCACGCGGGAGGTCAGTCACTTGCTTGTTTAGGAGTGCTGTTCTGCTGTGGTGTGCTCTCCTCTCCTCCTCTGGAGCGCGGGCATGGGCGTGTTTGCTCTTCCAAAGTGTCTGGCATCCAATCGGATCTCCTGCCGCTTTGGCCAATTGGGAAACAGGTCTCACTGACCTGCCTTCTGATTGGCGGAGAGGCACTGTAGTGTGAAAATAGCGAAAATTCATTTGCTATGGTCACACAATTGGGTGGGATCAGGGCGCACTCTCTGCACCCCCGTGCCCACCCTTTTTTGAAGCCTATTAGAGCCTCTGGCTCTAATAACCCTTAGATTGTAAGCCCCTTGAGGGTAGGGACTGATGTGAGTGTACAATGTATATGTAAAGCGCTGCTTAAATTGACGGCGCTATTTAAGTACCTGAAATAAATAAATAAAATAAATAAATCAGGTGCTTAAAAAAAAAACACCCCCTCCTACCCCCGCCATAGGAATCCATGCACCTGAAAGGGGCCGGGCGCATGGATAGGGGAGAGGGTTGGGGGGGCGACGTCCGTGCGCCCTTATTGCATGGGCTGCCACTGACAAGAACCAGTAAAAGATAGATGAACATTGCTATATAAAGTCATGCACAATGGACACCTTTTTCCTGGCAGAAGAAAGGCAGCGTTAAAAACGAACCTTAGGCCTCTTGCACACTGCACCTTGAAAAAGGTCAGTACAGCTTTTTTTTTTTACTGAGCTAAAATACAGCCCATTTATTGTAATGTACAATGCACATAAACCAGCGCCGTACATACTTCAGTAAAAAAATGAGAAAATCTGCATTTTTGGTCAGTAATTTACACCTCATGCGAGCAAATGCACGCAAATACATGCA
Organism: Glandirana rugosa; assembly: GCA_018402905.1. Lineage (NCBI taxonomy): Eukaryota > Metazoa > Chordata > Amphibia > Anura > Ranidae > Glandirana > Glandirana rugosa. Next base: position 696,195 of record BLSH010151925.1, on the reverse strand, counting down.
AATGTGTGCTAACGCCCATTCACATACACATTGTGCACATTTGCGCTAAAATGCATGCACAATTGTGCGAACTTGCACAAAATTGCGCAAACGCATATGGGCAAAAATACATGCAAAAAAAAAAAACTTCTGAAAAAGTAGATGCTGAAACAGGAGTATTGTGTGCAAGCTGCATATTTCAAACATGTTTAGGCCTCTTGCACACGATACTCCTGTTTGAGCATCTACTTTTTCAGACTTTTTTTTTATGTATTTTTGTGTATTTTCGCATATATGTGTTTGTGTAATTTCACACAAATTTGCGCAATTGCACGCGTATTTTAGCGCAAATGTGCGCAAACTTATTCTCACATTCTTGTTCTGCAGAATGTAAATGGCGCGTAAAAGACTGACCAAAAATGCAGACTTTTCTATTTTTTCTTTTTTACTCAAGAATGCACAGCGTTTGTTTATGCACCTGTGCACAAAAGCACATTACAATTAATGGGCTGTATTTTGGCTCAGTAAAAAAAAAAAAGCTATACTGAGCTTATACAAGCTGCAGTGTGCAAGAGGCCTAATGTGTTTAATTGCCATCAGGCACATTATGCGTTTGGCCATCCTTTCATTACATTAGCCACAATATTCACTTATTTTGGCCATTGAAATTATTGAACATTCAAGCGCTGAATGCACCTAAACGGGTGTGTTTAGCACTTAGTGTTTAACCACTTCAGCCCCGGAAGGATTTCCCACATTAGTACCAGAGCACTTTTGCGATTCGGCACTGCGCGGTCATGCGACATTGTACCCAAACGAAATTGACGTCCTTTTTTCCCCACAAATAGAGCTTTCTTTTGGTGGTATTTGGTCACCTCTGCGTCATTTCTGATCACCGCTATAAACAAAAAAAGAGCGTCAATTTTGCAACACAAAAAAATTTCTTACTTTTTGCTAAAGTACAAATCCAAAAAAAATATAAAAAAACAAATTTATTCATCTGTTTTGGCCGATTTATATTCTTCCTCATATTTTTGGTAAATCAGCATTTATTGATTGGTTTGCGCAAAAGTTGCCGCGTTTACAGACCATGAGAATTCATTTCTGGTGCTTTTACAATTTTTTTTTTACTGGAAATGGCAGCGATCTGCGATTTTTAAATATCCACTGATTACTGTATAAATGTCATTGTCAGTGAAGGGGTTAACCTGCAGGGGGAGATCTAGGGGTTAACTGTGTTCCCTAGGCGTGTTCTAATGGTGAGGGGGCTGGGCTGTCAGGGGCATAAGAGATCTAACTGATCCCAGTGACAGGGATCAGTAGATCTCTTAGATGCTGCCTGACAGCACAGGGAACCGCCGTGTTTACATCGGCGAATCCCCGTTTTTCTTTGGTTGTAAGCAATCCTGCAGAGTGCGGCGGGCACAAGAGTGTGCCGCCGCTGGCGCGCTCCCACCCACTGGCCACGCATTTGCGAGCCGCCGTTTAAAGACGGCGATTCGCAAGATGCTGCCGCAGTGCAGCAGTAAAAGTACACAAGCTGGTCGGGAACCGGTTAATCATTCCATGTGTTTAGGCTCATCAGGCATTTTTTCTGCCCAAACCTGCCTCTTCTGAATGCGATTGTGATGTGTTCAGATATCTACCTCTAAACGCCTGTGTGGCAGAAAAAAAATGAAATGTCTATAAAATGGGTGTTTTGTTAGCTGCAATGTACTTGAGGCTTTAAAAAACAGCAAACATATCTTAATTTTGCCTTCTCCCATTGACTCCAAAGTATTTCTCCAAGTTGACAACATTTTGCTAAATTCTTCCAATGTTCACAGAAATTTCAGAGAAATTAAAATTCTCAAATTTGCTCATTCATAATACTCATTGAATAGTTACTTACAGTGCCTTGAAAAAGTATTCATACCCCTTGAAATTTTGCACATTTTGTCACGTTACAGCCAAAAACGTAAATGTATTTTATTGGGATTTTATGCGCAAAGTGGCACATAATTGTGAAGTGAAAGGAAAATGATGAATGGTTTTCAAAATGTTTGAAGCCCCCTGTACTGCTTCATAAAAGTGAATAAACTTTACAGTAACGATCGTATGTGAAGGACGCCTAGTAATAAATAGATGTGTGCAGGGTATATACAGTTTTATAGTAAAGGAAAGATTGGCACAGCATGGTAGACACTTACCCCCTCCTCCCGGATTCCCACACATAAAAACAACTCGTTCTGATGGCAGCCATTTATTTAATGTATGGATTTGTGTCACTTTCGGGAAAGACGCTACATATACATTCACTCCCCCTTCTGCTTTAACTGAAAACACATACATTTACAGGATTAGTCATTCGGTCTAAGATAGAAAAACCTCACAGTTCATTAATAATGTTAAATTTATCGCACACATCAAATGAGCTTGTGTGACTGAAGGAAAATGGCTCGAGCTTATCGCCGTGTGAGACAGATTTGTCTTAATACAAGGATAAAACCATCTACTTCTTAATGGCTATATTGAATCTGTAACCAATCTTCTTAATTGGAAGCAGTCGTCCTGATGTGGAAGATCGGGTAAAAGGGAGGTTAGTAGGAGCGTGTGGCTGTTCTTTGTTGACATGATGACCGCTGTGCAGAGCTGACTTTCATTTAGCAAGCAGTAAAAAATAGTGGCATAGTTGCATGTAAACATAAAGTGAACCTGTGCCCACACTTTTCACAGTAAAGTTTTTATACATTCTAAACAAACAACAAAAGCATGTTAAAACACACCGTCATTCACCTATGTAGCTATGAGCATTGTGAATAAATTAATCTTCAAAGTTCACAACAGAGGCATTGATATCTAATCTCTTATGCTATTCATTTCTGAGGATGGTAAAAAGAAGTTTGCAGGTATTCAGACAATACCTCCTAATGCCTGGTCTTTTTTTTTTGTTTTTGCCTTTATGTATATTGCAGGACCATGCAGCAACTGCTTGCCGGGAACTTGCATAGGAGAGTTTCACACAGGAAGCAGTGCTCCAGGCACAAGGCTCCTCTAATGTTTAGACATGTGCGGTTCGTTTCATTCCGACAAATTTTTCCATATTCGGAAATTTGGATGTATCTGAACTTCCGAATTACAATAGTAACGAATTTAAACAAATCTGAAAACACAAATCAAAATTTTGGATGAAATTTGAATTAGAATAGTTTTCGAGTTGAATTCAAATCATTTTCTAATCAAATTCAAATAATTTTCGTATGGAATTCAGATTTCCGAAGAGACTAAAATAGAATAGAATATAAAGGGATAGAATAGAAAATGATAGAACAGAATAGGATAGATAATTAACCACTTGCTTACTGGGCATTTAAACCCCCCTCTTGCCCAGACCAATTTTCAGCTTTCAGTGCTGTTGCATTTTGAATTACAATTGCGCGGTCGTGTGATGCTGTAGCCAAACACAATTTTTATATATTTTTTCCCACAAATAGAGCTTTCTTTTGGTGGTATTTGATCACCCCTGCAGGTTTTATTTTTTGCGCTATAAACAAAAAAGAGAGACAATTTTGAAAAAAGAACAATATTTTTTACTTTTTGGTATAATAAATATCCAAAAAAAAAAAAATACAAAAAAACAAATGTATTCATCAGTTTAGGCCGACATTTATTCTTCTACATATTTTTGGTAAAAAAAAATTACAATAGGCGTATATTGATTGGGTTGCGCAAAAGTTATAGCGTCTACAAACAATGAGAATTGATTTATGGTGTTTTTATTATTATTTTTTATTTACTATTAATGGCAGCGATTTTCATTGGGAGTGCGATATTGCGACGGGCATATCGGACATTTTTTACACTTTTTTGGGACCAATGACATCTATACAGCGATCAGATCTAAAAATAGACACTGATTACTGTATAAATGTCATTGGCAGTGAAAGGGATAACACTAAGGGGTTGATCTAGGGGTTTAATGTGTTCCCTCTGTTATGTCCCCTGACAGAAAGGGGAACCGTTAGGGGAACTCTATTAGACGATCGCGGGTCACCGGCAGACATCGCGTCCGCCCGACCCGCGGGCACGCTCACACAGAATGTGGCAGGCGAGAGACCACGCGTGCAGAAGCGAACGCATACGCAAGTCCCGCCCACATATGAAAACGATGTTCAAACCACACATGTGAGGTATCACCGGGATCGTTAGAGCGAGAGCAATAATTCTAGCACTAGACCTCCTCTGTAACTCAAAACTGCTAACCTGTGGAATTTTTTAAACGTCGCCAATGGAGTATTTTAAGTTGCAAAGTTTGTCGCCATTCCGCAAGCGGACGCAATTTTGAAGTATGACATGCTGGGTATCATTTTACTCGGCGTAACATTATCTTTCACAATATGTAAAAAACTGGCCTAACTTTACTGTTTTCTTATTTTTTAACTAAAAAAAATGAATTTATTAAAAAAAAAGCACGCTTGGAAGACCGTTGCGCAAATACGGTGTGACATAACGTTTTTGCAATTTTATTCTCTAGGATGTTAGAAAAAATATATATATAATGTTTGGGGGTTCTAAGTAATTATATAGCAAAAAAACCTGGTTTTAACTCATGAACACAGAACCCAAAAAACAGGCTTGGTCTTGAAGTGGTTAAAAACAAATGAAACTAATTAAACTAATTTAACTAAACAAATAACGAATCAAAATGAAACGAAACAAAACAATTTTTTTCATTCTGCTCATGCCTACGTAATATTATTTGTCTGAGAGGTCTGGGAAGATGGCATTTAGCACAGCCAGCTAAGTAATGGCTCTGCCTAAACAGCAATCTTCTTATCCAATACAGACCACGTGGCCGATGTGCCAGTATTTTGGTCATGTCACTTGCAGAGATGGGAACCTGGAGCACTGTTTTCTTCTGCAAAGAAAAAATATTCTAGCTTTTTTTGCCATTTGTTAATTTGATTAATCAGAATTTGAACAATAAAGCCTTACAATTTGAGTATAGGTTTTTCTTTAAAGAAATCAGCCACAAAGCAAAATACTGAAAAGGAAGTTGCCAGTCTCTGACTCTTGGGTTGCATACTAGTGATGGAGAATGCGAGAGTGAAGAATGCAGCCTGAGATGTGAAGTGCTGCTGAGACATCCATCTAAATAATGTGCCAACACTGGAAGCCCTTCCTCTGAACTTCCTTATCCTTGCGTTGGGCAAGCCCTGGAGACTGCTGGGGGAAGACAATGATTGCTGCTCGGTGCATATCTACTGCCAGTTGAAGTATCTCTACAGACAGTTTCTCCCACGTGTGATGAGGAGTGTGCAGCTCGCCACTTAGTGCCTCCACATTAAAACGCTGGGCCCTGGGCAGCTGACTCTCTTACCCCTTAACCCTGAGCTGATCCTTGACCATTGCTGGAAGCTATAAAGTTTCATTGCTGGAAGCTATAAAGTTTCATTGATAGAAGATATAAAGTGTCACTGCTGAAAGATATGAAGTTCCGCTGTTGTAAGATATAAGATCAATCAATGGAAGATGTAAGATGTCACCAATGGAAGACATAAGATGCCACCACTCCACCACTGGATGATATAAGGTGACAGTGCTGGAAGATAATTGCTGTATTGACTCTTGCTGTCTCTCTAAATACAGAAATGTCTCACATCCACCAACCCCATCCAAACATAAATTTGAAATGTAAATGGTCATACAGAATACAAAGAAAAAAGATACACACTCAGTGAAATGTCGGGTGCTCTTTGCCTTCTGGTTCAGTGGATTATAAACATCAGATTACTTTTTCTGTGAGCTGGCTTTAATCACAGGAGCACCGTTATTGTGGAACAAAAAATGTGCCTCTTTAAACTGTTACCACTGTAGAATTGTAATATGAATTGCTTTATAGAAGGATAGGTCCTGATTTTATGGATATCAATATCAATATCAATAATTCATTGACTATTACTTTCAAGGTCAGAGCTAGACATGTGCGGTTAGTTTCGTCCAAATAAATTCTGACAAATTTTCGTTTTTCTGAATTTCAGATTTTTTTTTCAGATTTTCCGAATTACAATAGTACCAAATTTAAACAAATCCGAATAACGAACATTCAGACAAAAGTCGAATTCAAATAATTTTCAAATAATTTTCGAATCGTTTTTGAATTGTTTTCAAATTCAAATTCGAAAAGTCCTTGAATTTGAATAGTTTTCCAATTTCCAAAGAGAACAAAATAGGATAGAAAACAAAAGAATAGAACAGAAAAAAAAAGCAATAAGGCCTTATACACACGGGCGTATCTTTAAAAATAAAAAAAACGTCGGGCCCGACGTCAAGGAAAAAAAAAATCTGTGTTTTTCGGCGTTATGCATCGGCATTAGTGAGCGTCGGCGTCAATAGGCGTTTTAAAAAAAAAATCATCCCTCTGCTATTTTTCAACCTAAAAACGTTGGCGTCAAAGAACGCCGGAAAACGCCGGTACAATATTAGTTGGCGTTTGTTGGTGTTAGTTGGCGTTTTGCGGCGTCGGCGTCAAAAAATGCCAAAATGTTACAGCCTCAGAACGCGATGGCTGTGGGTTCTAGTTTCAGCTCACTAACGCCGACGTCACCTACAGCTCAAAAACGCCAGTGTTTTTATGGGGCCATTGACTAACATGGAGAGCTGCAAAAAATTCCAGAAAATGCCAGCGTCAAAAAACGTCCATGTGTATGAGGCCTAAACTAGAAAAGAATATAACGGAAAACAAAAGAATAGAATATAACAGCTCTGTTCCACTCCACCACATTATATTCTTTCATTTTCTGTTATATTCCCCTCTATTGTATTCTATCTTTTTTCCATTCTATTCCTCCACTTTCCACTCCACCCCATTCTCCTTGGAAATTGAAAAACGATTCGAATTTGAAAACTTTTGGAATTTCGAAAACGATTTGAAATTGATTTGAAAACTTTTCTAATCGATTTGAAAACGAATAAATGAAACAAATTCTGAAAACGAATTAAACAAATGAAATAAATCTAACTAAAGGAACTTATGTAAATAATGGATCGAAACAAAACAAATTTTGTCACTCTGCACATGTCTAGTCACAGCTAAAAAAACTATGAAACTAGGAAGTAGGGATAATAAATAAATATGTTTACAATACAATCGGCAGTAGTAAATTATGACCAGGGACACCCAGGAACAATGCAAGCAGGTTTGTTCTGCACTTTTATTAATCAAAGACAAGTTAAAGGCAGCAGGGATTTGTACGGCAAGTCCATACCATGAAACAAACAAAACGTGCTTGTTCAAGCTACTAACTAAACCCTGATCAGTTTTTGGCAAACAGGGTGTCTACTGATGGGCTCCCTAAAACAATCAAGCAGCACTTGTTCTGTCAGTAGTCAGCCTTTTCACACAGCAGCAGTCTCCCACAGCAGAAAGAGAGAGACAGGAAAGCTAAGGCTAATTAATGAGGTTTAGCTACCGGTTAAGATGTGGTCTGTAGTATGAGGGCTTTTCCTACCCAAAGCTCTACAAAGCCTCCGGGCTTCAGGAACTAGAACAGAACTTAAAAATCCAAAGAAATTTGCACCTGAACTGAACCCAAATATGCACAGGAGCCTCTGCTCCACGGCCACTCTGGACCTGTGTGAACCGGCTCTATTGAGAGCTGGCAACACTTGCATGTCATGCAATTGGATGCGGGGAAAGCCACATCCAATTCGCATGTATATGAATCCGGCCTTACTGTGAAAACCAGGACAAATAGTCCATCTATACAAGCACTAGCCAACTGCTTGCAATATTAATCCAAAAACTCAAGTAGAAGATCTCTCCCCTCCTGAGAGGGTCAATCTGCAGTAAAGTCCTACTGGATTGATGACCTTGAGGTGTAATGTAGCCATGCGGCCTACATTTTACCTCTCCATTTTACCTTTACAGGTCACTAACCATTCTTCCCCCTCCATAATATCTTGCACTTTTTTGACCCAGTTCCCTCTACTAGAAACCCAGGTTTGTGTCCAATATGGGCAGTCTTTTTAATGCACAAGAGACCTACTATGCTTCTCCTGCATTGAAGTTTCTTACCTGCTTGTCTGAATGGAACACTTTTGGCATCTGCTGAGATAAATGAAGTCCTGTGCATGTACAGGAGTCATGTCATCTCTGCCCAGCCGAACAAAAGAACAGAAGATCGGAACCTAGAAGAAGCCTGGGAAGAAGGTATCAGTGGTTGGCAGGGAGATCTTGGACAACACATGACTGGAGTGCAGGTGAGTATAGTTGCACTTTAAATGAAAGCAGAAGATGATGGAGCAGAAGCAGAGAGATGTTCTCCCCCATGTGTTATGTGTGTGGTGTATATCTGAAAGTTACAATAAATGAACCACTGAATGGTAAACCCATTAAAGCAGCGGAAAGTTGGGCCGGTGACGTAGGTATGGCCTGACAGAGCAGGAGAAAGTGATGGGAACAGAACCGACAAGAGCGCTGCCTGGAAAATGAAACACATGCACTAATTGATATTTATGGAACTGGGTTTTCACGGTAAGACATGTTTAGGTTTTAGGTGGAAAGTGTTTACATTGTAGTCAGCGTGAAGCCTGGATGCAGAGCAGACTGTGTAATTAGAGTGTTTGGCATTGACTTATAATGATGTTTCCACCAATGTGCGCACTGCGGATACAACATATGTGGACAAAACACAGGCTAAAAAAAAATAGAGACTGCTTTGTATTGGGGAGTCTTGAAATGAGCTCCCTATTTTGTTTAAACTTGTCATTGTGTAATAAAGTATATCAGTCACTTAAAGTCCTTTTTTAATTATGCATGCATTTTATTTATTGCAAAGTTTTTCTTTTTTATTGTATGTTGTATTTCACAAATGTTTAAATAAAAACACCTAAAGACTATATATACTAAAGCTGGTCATGTGGATTTCACGTGGTTTCTGATGAACCAGCCAAAATTCGCACCATGGGTGGCCTGTCGGAATGAAAGACCATCACACATCAATGAGATTACTAAAGTCCAAATTTATTCTATAGAGCAACCACAATCCACACATTAGCACACAATAGCAGTCCCTGCCTTAGGACTGCTCTCTCTAACTCATTTCAAACAATAGGTCTTAAGCCTTGTACACACGGGTCGACGATCATACGACCGAACGGCTCAAATTGTATGTTGGCTGTTGTATCTAGCATACTGACATGCACTACACGATCGTACGACCAAGCTGAACGTAGTGACGGGTTATGAATGTATAAATAGAAAGTTCAGGTGCATGTAATTAGCATCCGGCCGTTCCTGACTTCTGAGCATGCGTGTTTTGCACAATACAACTTGTTGGACCAACTTCTCTGTACACACGGTACATGGTCGTACGATCGCTGGTCGTACTACCAAAGTTTTCTAGTCTGCTCATGTTGTACAACCGTCGTACGTAGGCTGTTCTAATCGCGTGTACTAACGGTCGATTTAGCATACAACGGTCGCTCGTACAACCTGTTGTATACGATTGTCGACCCGTGTGTACGAGGCATTAGTGGTGGGCATCTCTATTACTAAGCCCTATTGGGTGAAATGCATTAGAGGGTGCAGTCCTAACATAGGGACTGCTATTGTGTGTTGTTGTGTGAATCATGCTTTCTCTATGGGATCCCAGATAGCAAGCAATTGTGCTGCAATTTTGAAAATGACTTGCTAAGCTATTGCTAGACTTGCCAGGCTTCACAAGTTTGTTGCACAATTGCAGCAAGTCCACATTGCATGACTACGGATCAACTTTCTTTGCAAACATTCTGCAAGTTTTGGTTCAGTAATGTTGGGCAATAGTCATCCTCTTGCTGTAGACTCACCGTTGCAACTTTGCTCTTGCTAGAGACTTGCCATGCAAATTTGTTACAAATTGAAAAAATGTTAAATAGAACTTGTGCTTCAAGTGCTTTGCAAGTGTACAACTTGAAAATGAAAATGTGAAAATCTGGGATCTGGACTATAGCCCAGATAGGGTTGCCACATCATCCCTTTAATCCAGGACACATATGAATTACACAGGTTCTGAGGCTAATTTAATGCAGATAAGGCACCAAGTGAGTTTAATTACCAGCTTAATCAGCCACAGAACCTGTGTACTTCATATGTGTCCTGGAATAAAGGGATTATGTGGCAACCCTAAGCCCAGATAGCAAGGATAACGTGCCACAAATTTGTGGCAGTGTTGAATTGTAAGTCTGTTAACTTGTTGCACATTTTCACTGGCAAGTTGTACACTTACAGAGCACTTGTAGCACAAGTTCTAGAGTTGACACTTTTCCAATTTGTAGCAAATTTGTGTGGCAAGTCTCTAGCAAGGGCAAAGTTGCAGTGGTGAGTCTTCAGCAAGAGCTCTGCAAGTCTACAGCATGAAAATTTGGCCACAGTGCCCATTGTGGTGGGAGGACTATTGCACAACATAACTGAACCAGAACTTGCAGCAGACTTGCAGAATGTTTGCAAAGAAAGTTTATCTGAAGTCATGCAATGCGGACTTGCTGCAATTGTGCAACAAACTTGTGAAGCCTGACAGGTCTAGCAAAAGCGTAGCAAGTCATTTTCAAACTTGTAGCACAATTGTTTGCTATCTAGGAGTCATGTCATTGGTGTGCAGTGGTCTTTCATTCCTGAAGCGTGATAAGAGCAAGGACATCTCTCTCAGTTCCCACTAAAGGTTCCCACTCCATCATCCCACTAAAAATCATTCAACAAAAAATTCAAAGGATCTTGTCAGAATTTATTTTGGACAAACAGTGCTTGCATCCAATTAGATACAGCTGCTATTCGGGTATCCTGAAAGTTGACTGATGGCTGTAAGAAATACAATAGGCTCAACAGGAGATTCATCCACCTGTGCTGTATAAAATGAATAGAGAAATCCGCTAGATTTTATTCTAAAAGTGTTTTGCCAGCTTTACCACTACTGCCGTGTTCCTTAAAGAGGAACTTAACTCTGCCTAACCCTCCAAAAATAAAATCCCTAACACTTGTCCTTGTCCTGAAATAAAATAAAAAATACTTACTAGACCATGGAGTCCATCATTGCCTTGCTTGAAGCAAAAGCTCTCCCTTCTTCTCCAGCACCACCTTCTTTAATTGAGATCTGGTGCATGTGCAGAAACACCTTGAGGCTCTGCCACGTCCTATGTCATGTGTGCGCATGCGCTGAATTACCCACACATGCACACAACATATCATATATAGCTAGTGGCTATATGTGGGGCCGCTGGCAATAGACAGGTTCTCCCAAATAGTACAGAGTCTGCCAGGTACACAAGCACAGTCCCACACACACCGACAATTCAGCTTCGGTCTAGGGGATGTCTTTTTAGGCTCCATTTATGCTTGTGCAACTTGTTATGCAACTTTCCCCATGTTTTCCAATCATACCCATTCATATATACGCAACTTAAAGTTGCAGCAACTTCAAAGTAGTTCATGCACTACTTTCATACAACTTGAGGGCCATAGACTTCAATGTTAGCCCTTAGAAGCTGCATGAAAGTCTTACCTGAATGTTATACAATGCAACTTGTGTGCAACAGTTGTTCATGATCACTGGTCAAAGCCAAGTTGCACCCATCCAATGTTGTGTCAAAGTTGCACCAAAGGTCGGCACAACTTTGGAGTCCTACAAGTGTGAATGGAGCCTCAATCTTACAGAACAAAACTGTTGGTAGAAGATGGTAAGCATTGGCACTTCCAGGTGTGTCGGGCGCTTCATCCCCTGCCATGCGCTATGGTTCCATCTGCCGATCCCTACATCACCACAACATACAACAAGAACTAAAAGCTGTTGTAAAAGGATAACTTTTTTAAAATTAAAATAATAAACATGTTATACTTACCTACTGAGTGGTCCCGATCCTCTTCTTCTGGGGTCCTCCGCTGGCGCTCCTGTCTCCTCCTTTTTTGTGTTCACCTCCATAGCAAGCCACTTCCTATGGGGGCACACCTGCAGGCTCATTCCCAAGGCGGGCTGTATGTGTCCATAGCAGTGGTGGCTGGTGCTCAATTTTTTTTTGGGGGGAGGCGGCAAGCAAACCTGGCCCCCTCACTCCCCTCCTCCATTGCTCGATCGATCACCCACTAGATCATGGCTTCAGCGGCTTCCCCCCTTCATCTCCTCCTGAGTCCGGGGGGTAGCTTCTCCTCCCGGCCAATCGGGTATTAGGACTCCCGGCCAATAGGGTCTTAGGACTCTCAGCCAATCGGGTCTCAGGACCCGCTTCCTGATTAGCTGGGAGAAGAAGCATGAAGATTAGGGGCTGGGTGCAGGGATTAGGGGGGTGGTACCCCTGCGCCCCTAATGTGCAGCCACCAATGGTCCATAGACACACAGCCTGGCCCGGCCTCACCCCCCACTCCCTCCTCACAAGTTTTAATTGACAACAACAGGAGTCAATGGTTCCCACTGCTGCCTCTGTGTCTTGTGAGGAGAGGAAAACAGGACATTGCAGCTGCAGATGGGCCTGTCGCTGGATCAAGATTTGACTCAGTTAAATATATAAAGAGGTGAGGGAGTGATATAAATACTGGGACATTCTTTAGCTTAGTGCTGGGAAGGTAAAAAAAATGTCTTGGCTTTAGAACCCATTTAATGGTGCTGAATGAGATCACGGGGGGGGCAGTGGGGGACACACTTATTCATAGGATGTAAAGATTCTGCTAATGGTTCTGCTCTGCAAGTGAGAAAAGACTGCAAGAACAAAGTTTCATAGTAGGCATGGTTGAATAAAGACCATAGTCCATCCAGTTGAACCTGTGTAGGTGTATGTCTGTCACTGTCGATAATCATTTCCCATATCCCTGTATGTTGTGTTCACTAAGATGCATATCCAAGAGTCTTTCAAAACTATCAATACTTCCCACTGACACCACCAATTGCGGAAGAGAGTTTCTAATCCTTATTGCCCTGACAGTGAATAAGGATGCAGTGATTATGGTAAGTATAATTGGTTTTCCCTTTTTTTTCTTTATGTATTTATGTCCGTGACAGAGTTCTTTTGCAAGGATATCTCCATCCAAAATATTTTTTTTTTAGCTTCGGATACTGTGGGGAATGGTTAGAACCACATTCATGTTATAACACTTGTCACCAAGACAGGGAGTGAGGGGAAATCTCCAACAGGAACACAAACTACAGTCTACCTAAAACTGATGGAGAGTTAAACCCCCTCTGGCACGAGGCTCAATTTGCAAAGCCAATACACCAGCAAATGGACCCTTATAAAAGAAAAAAATAAAGTTTCAGCTCTCTTTAGCCGAGCCCAATGAGATTTGAAAATTATAGTCACACAGCTAAAATAAAGATCCTTATCCTAGTGCTAAAGCTTTGTGAATTTATCTTAATGACTGTCAATAAAATGCTTGAAGTGAATATGGAATGCAAATGAGCCCCAACAGAGACATAAAATTGTTTTTGCTGGCTTTTCTACACAGGATATGTTTTCAGCAAATTCCAATGAGATTAGAAAATTAAAGTTAATTGGCCTAAATAGGCCCTCATTATTAATTTTCAGTTTTGTGTTAAAGCTTTGTGAACTAAAGTGCTGAAATTTACAAAATGTGTAGCCATTTTTTTTTTCTTGTTGTATTTTTCAGTTTGGGACCTTGTTTTTTTTATCTTGCCATCCTCTTTCTACTTATCCCCCTCGTTCAATCAGAAAACGTTTTGCATTCATTCAGAAAATACAAAGCATTCTCTAAATGGCCACAGAAAACATCAACACACCATGTGGCCACAAATAGTCCAAAAAAGTCCAAGAAATGACAATCCAGTGAAAACACAAAAATCCGGCTGAATCCTATAGGGTATATCACAAGAGGGGTCTTCCAATAGATGTAAGGTGGCAACTCACCGGATCCCCAGGCTGTCTCACCTAAGAGAACAGCAAACACGCTCTAGACGTCAAACGTAGTAATGGGTCATCAGGTGTCTCCTCTCTCGATAGAATCCCCATGTTGGATCCAGAAAGATAAATGAAACAATAATAGTGCAGTATGCCAAAACTTCACAGGTAAGTAACAAGGAAAACCATCACCAGTGCATAGTGTGAAATTATCACCCCAGGTGGTTGGTATTCACCCTCACCACATGTACTAAATGCTCACCAGATTCAGTATAAACAAATGCCTTGAATCCAGTTGGGTACCTTCATGAACCAGACTCCATGGACTCCCAAAAGAAATGTCAGAATGTTCAAATGGGTTCAAATGGGCAGTGTCATCGCCAGATCCCCACAAATAAAGAAATAGGGCCACATAGCGTAACAAAGTTTTAATGTACCAATAAAACAATAAATGGGGCTAAAGATTTTTGAAACATAAACATAAAAAACATCCACTGATCAGGCAGACATACACAATCATAAAAACATACCCTAGGGTATGTTTTTATGATTGTGTATGTCCGCCTGATTTGAACCTTCTGAGGTCATTCCTTTTGAAAGTCCATAAAGTCTGGTTCATGAAGGTACCCAGCTTTGGGTTACCGTACAGCAGGACAAGTCTCTGTGTCTCAGTCCTTTGGCCTCTGGCATCCGCGCAGACATTCTAACAATGGGTCTGCACTGCTTCAGGTCTCTGAACACAGGGGACTTGCAGTCATTCAGTCTCTTGGCTCTGTTACCTTCAGGGTAAAGCAACTCTCTCTCTCTAACTCTCTCTCCAGGGTGCCTAGAGATCGCGTACTGAGAAGCCCATGATTGGGCCCATTTAGCAGGGGGGCTATAGCCACAGACTGAGTGAATCAAGAGAGCCCAAAGAGCCAGAATAGCTGGGAAGACAGTCTGAGGGACCAGTGAAAAAAGCAGCGGTGCTGCTGAAGAGAAAGCCAAATGGTTTGGTATTTTCGTTATCAGTTTTGTTCATGAAAATCTCCTGCGTGGGCAACTGTTTGTATACTTTTACTTTCATTTGCTTAATAAAAGTGGGCTGGAAAACCCTTAAAACCACAGTTCGGACTGGTGTGGACTCACTGAAATGTATCTACTACTGAGCTGAATTTCCCAAGATCACACTATATTTACACAAAATATACAGTATATCTCATTTAACCTTCCTCGTACATATAACTTGTCAGTTTTAATGACATGCAATTAATGGATTTTTTTTTTGATTTATCGCGTTTATACAAAAACAGCAGTCTTCATCTGCACTAAGGTATAGAGGTAGTATCATGAAATCAAAAGATAGAAATAAACATAAGATTTCCAGTAACAATCATATCCGCCGTCATAGGTTGCAGTATCTTCAATTTTACAAAAACAGGAAAATAAAAGGGTACAGACCAACAACAGATGAGTGAGACTGGCAGTTAATATGACTATCAAAAGGTCACGTTACATTACAGATTACTTGTCTCTAACTCTACGAAGCGATGAAAAGTGTATGGAGATTGATACATTAGGAACACCTAGAAGACCAAAGTCAAAGTTATGTTCTATGACGTTGGATACTGCCGCCTATACTAACAATGACCTTTAGAATACAAATAAAGATAGAAAACTAAAGTACTATGATGGAGATATGGAATCACGTCTACTTCTGACG
>BLSH010151925.1:653605-667032 GCA_018402905.1 Glandirana rugosa | reverse complement strand
CACGCATAAGGAGATTAAGCAGAGATATAAGAGACCTGAATCAGCACTCAGTCACTTTATACTTTGGACTTGCACATAAATAAATCATTTTGGCACAGAGCACAGCACTTTTACTTGGACTTTATATATATATACTACTTACGTTATTCTATATTTTATTCACATTTTCTACAGTATTTATTGCATTTATATGAAATTGTATATTTATTGAAATTGCGGATTCACTGTAAGTTTATCCACTCACCTAGACACAATTAAGATCTGCTGCAGCAACTGGGCTACAGCAGCAACTATCGTTTTTTATTTGTATTTTTATTATATGCATTATTTTATGAAAGATTGAAATAGCAATAGAAAAAAATTACAATAGATCAAGCATTGCAAGCGCTGTTTGAACACAAAGCACAAATTGTTCACATATATCAATCTGATCATATAATGAAAAATATATACAGCATCTCACAAAAGTGAGTACACCCCTCACATTTTTGTAAATATATTATTATATTTTTTCATGTGACAACACTGAAGAAATGACACTTTGGGGGTGATTTACTAAAACTGGAGAGTGCAAAAGTTGGTACAACAATGCATGGTAGCCAACCAGCTTCTAACTTCAGTTTGTTCAATTAAACTTTCACAAAAAAACCTGGAAGCTGGTTGGTTTGTATGCAGAACTGCACCCGATTTTGCACTCTGCAGTTTTAGTAAATCAACCCCACTGCTACAATGTAAAGTAGTGAGTGTACAGCTTGTATAACAGTGTAAATTTGCTGTCCCCTCAAAATAACTCAACACACAGCCATTAATGTCTAAACCGCTGCAACAAAAGTGAGTACACCCCTAAGTGAAAATGTTCAAATTGGACCCAATTAGCCATTTTCTCTACCTGGTGTCATGTGACTCGTTAGTGTTACAAGGTCTAAGATGTGAATGGGGAGCAGGTGTGTTAAATTTGGTGTTATCACTCTCACTCTGGTCACTGGAAGCTCAACATGGCACCTCATGGCAAAGAACTCTCTGAGGATCTGAAAAAAAGAATTGTTGCTCTACATAAAGATGGCCTAGGGTATAAGAAGTTTGCCAAGACCATGAAACTGAGCTGCAGCACGGTGGCGAAGACCATACAGCGGTTTAACAGAACAGGTTCCACTCAGAACAGGCCTCACCATCGTTGACCAAAGAAGTTGAGTGCACATGCTCAGCGTCATATCCAGAGGTTGTCTTTGGGAAGTAGACATATGAGTGCTGCCAGCATTGCTGCAGAGGTTGAAGGGATGGGGGGTCAGCCTGTCAGTGCTCAGATCATACGCCGCACACTGCATCAAATTGGTCTACATTGCTGTCGTCCCAGATGGAAGCCTCTTCTAAAGATGATGCACAAGAAAGCCTGCAAACAGTTTGCTGAAAACAAGCAGACTAAGGACATGGATTACTGGAACCATGTCCTGTGGTCTGATGAGACCAAGATAAACTTATTTGCTTCAGATGGTGTCAAGCGTGTGTGTGGGGGCAACCAGGTGAGGACTCGGAGTACAAAGACAAGTGTGTCTTGCCTACAGTCAAGCATGGTGGTGGGAGTGTCATGGTCTGGGGCTGCATGAATGCTGCGGGCACTGGGGAGTTACAGTTCATTGAGGGAACTATGAATGCCAACATGTACTGTGACATACTGAAGCAGAACATGATCCCCTCCCTTCGGAGGCTGGGCCACAGGGCAGTATTCCAACATGATAATGACCCCAAACGCATCTCCAAGATGAACACTGCCTTGCTAAAGAAGCTTAGGGTAAAGGTGATGGACTGGGCAAACATGTTTCCAGACCTAAACCTTATTGAGTATCTGTGGGATATCCACCAGCTCCATGATGTCGTCAAGGACGAGTGGAAGTGGACTCCAGTGGCAACCTGTGAAGCTCTGGTGAACTCCATGCCCAAGAGGGTTAAAGCAGTGCTAGAAAATAATGGTGACCACACAAAATATTGACACTTTGGGCCCAATTTGGACATTTTCACTTAGGGGTGTACTCACTTTTGTTTCCAGCGGTTTAGACATTAATGACTGTGTGTTGAGTTATTTTGCGGGGACAGCAAATTTACACTGTTATACTATCTGTACACTCACTATTTTACATTGTAGCAAAGTGTCATTTCTTCAGTGTTGTCACAAGAAAAGATATAATAAAATATTTACAAAACTGTGAGGGGTGTACTTACTTTTGTGAGATACTGTTGGCAGAGATAACCTCCAGTTAAAGCGGGCGTAAACTCCCTTGGTTGATTTTTACCTATAAGTAAGCCCATAATAAGGCTTACCTATAGGTGCAGTAAATATCTCCTAAACGTGCACCGTTTAGGAGATATTTACTTGTGAAGCCGCCGATGACAACACTGGCGCATGCGCTCTGAAGGAACGGCATACCGTGCCGTTCTTTCAGTGCCCTGTGCCATGAACAGCGTGGGAGTGACGTCATCGCAGGCTCCTCTGATTAAAGGACTGGAGCCTGCCAAACTGGAAGGAAAACTGGGTAAAGATGGAAGCCCTGTCAGCGGTGACAGTGCACCACTGGAATGCTTTGTTTTAAGGTAAGTTTCACATAATGTGCTAGTATGTCATGTATGTGAGGCTGCTGTTCGGTCTTCCAAGGTGGTCCTGTTCTTGAGATAGAGTGGTCGGCAATGCAGCCCTCCTCCCTACACTGCTGTCCGACCACACTGCCCCTCCTCTCCCTTTTGTTTAATCAGAGAAAAGGTCTGAATAATTTTGATCAATTGTTAGTGGTGAGATCAGCTTATGAGATTACATGATGGAAACCATGCGATGCAATTGATAATTTACAATAGTAAATTAGGATCATATCTTTTTTTTTTTTATAGTGTTTATTGAAGAAAAATTTAACAGAAGCAAATATGCATATCTTAATGGTTGATTGAAATCCACTTTGCCATGTTTGACATATCGATTGAATGGGTTGTCAAATATAGATCGAGTATTCCGAAGATATCCAGAAGATATTGATTAGAAACGAAATCGATCATTTATCAAAGTGTGTATGGCCACTGTATCTACAGAATATTCCAAGCAGTAATTACTCCAAGATCCTAAAATGCTTGCAACATTCCCATAAATGTGACAAATGTGTGAAACGCTTCCACTTTCAGAGAATTGGGAAATCATAGACTTTTAAGGTACACATTTTGAATTTTTTTATGCGCATTTTAAAACAGTTTTTGCTGCCATTTATAAATAAGCAACACAAATATTATTCATCATATAGGAAAATGGGGACATAACTCCTCAATAAGCTTATCTAAGAGTGAGCGCTTTGTATGGAGATTGTGCTCTGTTGCTATAGTCACAAAATGTTATGCAAAGTGAGTTGTTTATTGAAAAATGCCGGCGTTTGTCTGCGCGGCAAGAGAAAAGTTTTATGAAAATACAGCACTTAGGAACAGATGTTCCACCCTTTCTGCGCCAAGGATTCCAGACAGTAAGTACTTATCGTTTTCTTTCTGTTATGTCATTTTTTTTTTTTTTATCTTAAGCAACAGCTTATCATGCTGCCGCTGATTTATTCCTCACATTGCCTGGTAGACTTGATAGATACAGAACCATAATATCGCAATCATGAAATAAATCTGAAGGCTTTTTTAAAGACGTACCGTAGATGTCAATGAGGATTTGCTTAAAAATGTATTAAAACTAAAAGCAAACATTTTATTATATTGCCACTTACCTATTCTTTTTTTGTTTGTTTAGTAGATATGTTTATTAGGTTTTCATAAAGAAATACAAAAATACAGTGGATTAGTACAAGCCTTGCATGGGTATGCCATCTAGTTGTCAAACAGGTCTTCAAAAATTGAGAATAGTGGCACAACCCTGACAATGGTACATCATCCAGTACAAAATAGGTACACACTACCAAAACTATGAAACAAAGACAAAAGAAAAGAAGATTATGTATGTGTGTATGCCTCATGCTAAATAAAAGGATTACAGAGAGATATTGGGCTCCATTCACAAAAGCTTCTAGCATGTAGTATGTAGGTGTCCAGACACATTTTCCCTAAATACCACGTGCCATCCTGAAACTGTCAATTCACTACACCGTTCTGAGGTATTTACTGCAAAAAGCTGAAAATGCTTGGTAAATGCCGCAATTAACAGGCATTAAACTCAATACACAGAAGGAAATAACTAAATGTATGCGGTAATTAAGTAGTGATCGAGGCATATGGTATTTATGGAATGTGTACAGTACTGGTTGTTAAGGAGCAGACGGCTGCCGCGTTCTTAACAACTGATGAATTATCAGCTGTCAGCGGGGTTCCTCACTGACAGCTGAATATAAAAAAAAGAATTACTGGCAATGGAGGAAAAAAAATAGTGTAGAGTCCCCTCAAAATCCCACTGCCTAACAACCATGGCGTTACTGGTTGTTAAGGATGACGGCGGCCATCTGCTCCTTAACCAGTTATTTACAGCCCGTGATAAGGTTTAAATTACTGCAGGCTTAACTACTAAAATACTTACATAGTTAATCAGGTTGAAAAAGGACACAAGTCCATCTAGTTCAACCAATAAATACTGCACAACTTTATAAAATAACTCATGCGGGTTTTTTAGTAGCATTTTTAGTGAAAGCCCGAAATTTTTTTAAAAACACTGTGCGGTATCTTGCCACATACTGGAATATGGCAAGATACACATTTGTGAATGGTGCCCATTGTT
This sequence comes from Glandirana rugosa, assembly GCA_018402905.1. Taxonomy (NCBI): domain Eukaryota; kingdom Metazoa; phylum Chordata; class Amphibia; order Anura; family Ranidae; genus Glandirana; species Glandirana rugosa. The sequence goes on along the minus strand of BLSH010151925.1, from coordinate 662,297 downwards.
CCATATCAGGTAATTACCCCAGAATATCACATCTGACCGACCCTAGATAGAGGGAAACCAGCTGTCAAAGATGAAAAGTTTTGACTATTAGTGTTAAATGTAATCAGGCATCATTGCAGAAGTGTTTTCTATCCACCATGCCGCAGACCTTTCAAATTTCCTAAAACATCCCCTATTGGCATAGGTGACCTTTTAAAGAGGTAAACTAGTGTTCACCTATTGTTACGAAAATTGTACAGAAGGTGGGGATGTTTTTTTCCAACTTAAAGTTATTGCCTTTCTAGCATAAAACAGTAGGAGCCCAAGAAGTATTCTCTCCACCGTGGTAGGGACCATATCTTCACATAGGCCCAACAAGCATATTTTTGGGGAGACAGCAAAGGAAGTGCAGGCGATAGCATTGATTAGAGCAATGACTTCCCCCCAGTAATGCAAGATGGCAGGACAGGTGTAAGTGCAATGTCACTTCTGTCAGAAGGAACAATGACTGGCTTGTGCTGGAGAGAAGGTTCAGCTTTCTCCTCCTTCTTGCAGGGGGTGAAAGAGAGCCAGTACTGAGACTGAGAATTCACCACTGTGGGAGAGAAAGTAGGAGCTGCCTTCATTGTAGGTGGGAAAATCTGTGATCTGTGAGTACAAGGGGGAAGGGGCACAACTCTGATGCAAGAGGGCACTGTGATGGGGACACCTGATGTAAGGGGACACTCTAATTGGGACACCTGATGGGGACATCTGATGGATGGAGACACTGATGGTGACACTTGATGTATATGGACACTCTGATGCGGGTGCCTGATGTAAAGGGATGCTGTGATGCGGGACATCTGATGTGGGGGAATGCTGTGAGGGGGACACCTGATGTAAGGGGACACAGTGTGGGGGGGGCACCTGACTTATATGGGGATGCAATGATAGGGGACACCTGATGTATATTGGAACACCTGATGTATATGGGGAGGCTGTGATGGGGGGCACCTGATGTATATGGGGATGCAGTGATGGGGGGGACACCTGATGTATATTGGGACACCTGATGTATATGGGGAGGCTGTGATAGGGGGGGCACCTGATGTATATGGGGATGCAGTGATGGGGGTACACCTGATGTATATTGGGAGGCTGTGATGGGGGCACCTGATGTATATGGAGATGCAGTGATGGGGGGCACCTGATGTTTTTGAGGATGCCTGATGCAGGCTGGTAAGGGCCCCAGTGCTTTACTTTGCCCAGAGGCCCATGATGCTATTAAGATGTCACTGCTCCCATGCACCTTTAGGTGATACCTAAAAACCCATCTCTTAAGGAGCAAGCCTATTTTAGACACTTGTTGTTTACAAGTTAAAGTGAGGTTTTTTTTGCTAGAAAATTACTTAGAACTCCCAACAGTATATATATTTATTTCAGACACTCTAGAGTATAAAATCGCAATACTTAACCACTTCCCACCCGGCCTATTAACAAATGACGGCGGGGCGGGTGGTTCATTATTCTGATCGGATGTCTATTGACTTCCTCAGGATAATCCGCGATCGCGTGTCCCCGGGGCGCGCATCGCGGCGATCGGTGGTGCTGTGGGTCAGTCTGGCCCACCGCATTACCGACCGAGGTAAAAGACTTCCGTGGAAGCCTCTTACCTTGTAATCAGCCATGACCAATCACGGCTGATCACAGTGTAAATAGGAAGAGCGTTTATCGGCTTTCCTCTGCTGAGGTCTGCAGACCTGAGCAGTGGAGAGCCGATCGGCTGCTCTCCTGACAGGGGGGGCTGCGCTGAACATTTATCAGTGCAGCCCCCTCAGGATCACCCCACTGGACCACCAGGGAGCCTGCCCAGGATCACCAGGAAGCCCCCCCTCGAACACCGCGAGGAGGTCGCCCAGGATCACCAGGGAGGGCACATGGAGGCCACCCAGGACCACCAGGGAGCCCCCACTAGACCACCAGGTAAGGGCAATACAGTGTACGGTAGGGATGGCACTGTGCCCATATATGATGTCTGCCAGTGCCATCCCTAACAGTGCTGTATGCACTAGTGCCCACCAGTGCCACCTATCAGTGAGCACCTGTGCCCACCTGTGCCAGCTATCAGTGCCCACCTGTGCCACCTAAAAGTGCCACCTATCAGTGCCCAACAGTGCCACCTATCAGCGACCATCAGTGCCCAGTGCCACCTATCGGTGCCGCCTATGAGTGTCCATCAGTGCTGCATATCAGTGCCACGTATCAGTGCCCGACAGTGTTGCTTATCAGTGCCGCCCATCAGTGCTGCATATGTGCCCCATCATCAGTGCAACCTTATCGGTGCCACCTCATCAGTGCCAATCTGTACTGCCTCCTCAGTACCCTGCTGTCTAGCCTCATCAGTGCCCATCAGTGTAGCCACATCAGTGCTCGTCAGTGAAGGAGAAAATGTACTTTATACAAAGTTTTGTGAAAGAAACAAAGAAAAAATATATATTTTTTAAATTTTTGGTCTTTTTTAATTTATAGCGCAAAAAAATAAAAACTGCAGGGGTGATCAAATACCACCAAAAGAAAGCTCTATTTGTGGGAACAAAATGATAAAATGTTTGTTTGGGTACATCATCGCACGACTGCGCAATTCTCATTCAAATCGCAACAGCACTGAAAGCTGAAAATTGGTCTGGGCGGGAAGTGTTCTAAGTGCCTGGTATTGAAGTGGTTAATATCACACCGTATTTGCGCAGCGGTCTTACAAACACAATTTTTTGGAAAAAATACACTTTTTTGAATTAAAAATAATAAAACAGTAAAGTTAGCCCAATTTTTTCTATATTGTGAAAGATAATGCTACACCGAGTAAATTGATACCCAACATGTCATGCTTCAAAATTGCGCACGCTCATGGAATGCCGACAAACTTTAGCACTTAAAAATTTCTATTGGCAACGTTTAAAAATTTCTACAGGTTACCAGTTTTGAGTTGCAGAGGAGTTCTAGTGCTAGAATTATTGCTCTCTCTCTAACGATCATGTCGATACCTCACATGTGTGGTTTGAACACCGTTTACATATGTAAACTTACGTATGCATTCGCGCGAGCACAAATTTATTTTACATTTTATATTTACACTGTATTTACACGAAAAAATTTGGATCACTTTTATTCCTGTTACAAGGAATGTAACCATCCCTTGTAATAGAAAAAAAGCATGACAGGACCTCTTTATTGTGAGATCCGGGTTTAAAAGGACCTCAGATCTCACATTTACACTTAAAAGCAAATAAATAAATAAAACATATATTTTTTTTCTTTTAAACAAATGGTTCCTTTAAGGCCGGAGGGCCGAAAGTGACGTTTGACGTTGCTCCGGTCTTCCAAAGGCATATCACGCCCTCACTCGACTTCCTGCCCACAAGGGAAAATGGCCGGCTTGTCTCCACTGCTATCGATGGATCTGGTAAGCAGTTGAGGTGACCAGTACGCGGCCGGAGGGGGGGGCGACCTCTCCCGCTGCCGATAAAAGTGATCTTGTGGCGGATCCACCACAGAGACCAGTTTTATCTCAAAGCGGACCGCCCGCCGTGGTGAAAAATACCAGGGTTATGGCAGCTATCTGCTGCCATAACAAGGGTATTTAACCACTTCCCACCCAGCCTATTGACAAATGACGGCTGGGGGGGAGTTCATTATCCTGACTGGACATTTATTGATGTCCTCAGGATAATCTGCATTCGCGGCGATCGGTGCTGCCGTGGGTCAGTCTGACCCACCTCATTACTGACCGAGGTAAAAGGCTTCACAGTGTAAATAGGAAGAGCTGTTCATCTGCTTTTCCTCTGCTCAGGTCTGCAGACCTGAGTAGTGGAGAGCCGATCAACTGCTCTACTGACAGGGGGGGGGCTGCGCTGAATGTTTATCAGCACAGCCCCCCTCAGGATAACCTCACTGGACCACCAGGGAGCCAACCAGGACCACCATGGAGTCCCCCCACAGGACACCATCAGGAGGCCGCCCAGGACCACCAGGGAGAAACCATGGAGGCCGCCCAGGACCACAAGGGAGCCCCCACTACACCACCAGGTAAGGGCAATACAGTGCACTGTAGGGATGGCACTGTGCCCATATATGATGCCTGCCAGTGCCATCCCTAACAGTGCTATATGCACCAGTGCCCACTATCAGTGACCACCTGTGCCACCTATCAGTGCCCACCTGTGCCACCTAAAAGTGCCACCTATCAGTGCCCAGCAGTGCCACCTATCAGTGCCCACCTGTGCCACCTAAAAGTGCCACCTATCAGTGCCCAGCAGTGCCACCTATCAGTGCCCAGTGCCACCTATCAGTGCCGCCTATGAGTGTCCATCAGTGCCGCATATCAGTGCCACGTATCAGTGCCTGTCAGTGTTGCTTATCAGTGCCACCTATCAGTACCCATTAGTGCTGCATATATGTGCCCCACCATCAGTGCAAACTTATCAGTGTCACCTCATCGGTGCCAATCTGTACTACTTCCTCAGTGCCTGTCAGTCTAGCCTCATCAGTGGCCATCAGTGTAGCCACATCAGTGCCCGTCAGTGAAGGAGAAAATGTTTTTTTTTTTATTTGTAGCGCATAAAATAAAAACCGCAGGGGTGATCAAATACCACCAAAAGAAAGCTCTATTTGTGGGAACAAAATTCTAAAAATGTTGTTTGGGTAGAACATCGCACGTCATTCAAATCGCAACAGCATTGAAAGCTGAAAATTGGTCTGGGCGGGAAGTGTTCTAAGTGCCCGGTATTGAAGTGGTTAAAGAGGAAGTAAACTCTGCATTTAAACCACTTGTTTCATGCTATGTAATATACTACAGTATTTGTACTGTTTATTTAAATTATCGCTTTTTCTGAGAATCGGCAGGGCCATCTTAGGTATTGTTTAGTGAGTTCCCTTCGGACGTCATTTCTGCCCTTCCTTGGGTTCCCTTACCGAAACCTCGCGCATGTGTGATCGTGTGCTTACAAGTCTATGGCATGCCCTGGTTTACTCAGTAAGTCTCGCGTATCTTCTCAGCTGTGCTGCAGCGAGTGGAACTCTCAGCCACGGCATTATGTTGAGGAGGGAACGGCACACAGAGTGTGCCGGGACTTCAGAGATGGGAAGCACATGCGCCGGTGACGTCATGAAACATTGCGGGACAGAATACAAGAAGAAGAAAAATGTAAGGAGAATTACACAGGCAGCAATTGGTAGCTATAGTAATGAGGATTAAAATGACCAGAGGTTAGGATAGAGAGTTTACAACCACTTTAACCACTTCAGTCCCGGAAGGATTTACCCCCTTCCGGACCAGAGCACTTTTTGCATTTCGGCACTGAGTCGCTTTAACTGAGAATTGCGTGGTCGTGCGACATTGTACTCAAACAAAATTGACGTCCTTTTTTCCCCCACAAATAGAGCTTTCTTTTGGTGGTATTTGATGACCTCTACATCACTTCTGATCACTGCTATAAACAAAAAAAGAGCGACAATTTTGAAAAAAAAAAAACAATATTTTTTACTTTTTGCTACATATCCCAAATAAATAAATAAATAAAAAAAACAAATTTATTCATCAGTTTTGGCCGATATGTAATCTTCTACATATTTGTAGTAAAAAAAAAACAAAAAAACGCAATCAGCGTTTATTCATTGGTTTTCACAAAAGTTGCCGCATTTACAAACCATGAGAATTAATTTATGGGGTTTTTACTATTTTTTTTTTACTAGTAATGTCGGCGATCTGTGATTTTTATCGGGGCTGTGATATTGCAGTGGACAGATCGGACATTTTTTACTCTTTTTTTGGGACCATTGACATTTATACAGCGATCAGAGATAAAAAAAAAATAAAATAAAAAAATGACTGTGCAAATGTCACTGGCAGGGAAGGGGTTAACCTGCAGGGGGCAGTCAAGGGGTTAACTGTGTTCCTTAGGCATGTTCTAACTGTGTGGGGGCAGGGCTGGCAGGGGCATGACATATCTAACTGATCCCGATGACAGGGATCAGTAGATCACTGTCATGCCCACTGACAGAACGGGGAACCGCCGTGTTTACATCGGTGGTTCCCCATTCTTCCTGTCCAGAAGACGATCGCAGGTCTCCGGTGGACATTGAGTCCGCCCGACCCACGGCCACACTCACACAGAGTGCGGCGGGCACGAGAGCACGCCAACGGCGGCGCGTGCCCCGCCTGCTACTGTGGCTTCGCAGATCGCCATTTATAGACTGCGATCTGCGCAGTAGAGCCAACTTGCCACCGTTTATGTATGCGAGGCGGTCAGCAATTGGTTATCGTCCAAGGACCAACGTATATCGACAGCGGTTAGAGAAGCCAATCCTGCCTCTAACTAATGAACTGTACTTTTACTTTCTCCATCATCAGCTCACCCTGCACAGTTATTCCCTTTTGTATCACTTGATCCTCCCTCTTAGATTGTAAGCTCTAATGAGCAAGACCCTCTGATTCCTCCTGTATTAAATTGTATCGTAACTGTACTGTCCGCCTTCACTTTAAAGCGTTGTGCAAATCCTGAATAATAATAATAATGTATAAGATTATTAGCACCCACCCTTGAGATTCCATGAAGAGTGTTTTTTTTGGTACTTTTTTAACAATGGTATATCATAAGGTTATATCAGTTCAGACGTAATCTTTTTAGCGCTGTTCTTCTTCAATATCTCCATTTCTGAAAAACGGTCCTTTCCAACATACTGCATAAACATACAAAACATGAATGTTCACAGCTTACTGAACAAAAACTTTCCTACAGGTCAAATGAAAAAATCATAGGAAGCTGGAAGCCTCAGTTTTATCTCTTGCCAAAGCAGGATTAACTCCCAATCATTCCCAGGCCTACTTGTTTTGCTATTTTTCCCTATTGAACAGTAATCTAGCGGAGACAAGTCAGCTCTCCAAACAGCTGTCTGTTATTTGAACAGAGTCAGCTCCTAATCCGCCACAACTGCCACTAGAAGCCAGTGGAGTGGAAATGTTACGAGCGCCCAAACAAAGCTCCTGGCAAGAAGTTGTGTTTAAGGGGCTTTTACCTTCCCTCCAGTTTCCAGGCAATGCTCTCGCAGAATGCAAACTATCCATAATAGAAATCATTAAGAAAAGGCACATTGTGCTTTGAAACAAGATGTCATCAGGCTTCAGGCTGTATATCATTTCCTCCATATCCAACATCAATCCGCTAGGCAGGGTCAGACTTTTAAGGTGCAAAAATACTCTATATATCTGAGACCAAATATTTAAAATCATACAATTGTACTTTACTACGTACAGTACATAATAAAGTACAATTGTATGAATTTAAATATTTTGTCTCAGATATATAGAGTATTTTTGCACCTTAAAAGTCTGACCCTGCCTAGTGGACATTGCTGCATATGGAGGAAATTATATACAGTTTAAAACCTGATGACATCTTGTTTCAACACATGGCCAAGGCAACAAAGGAGTGGCTCAAGAAGAAGCACATTAAGGTCCTGGAGTGGTCTAGCCAGTTTCCAGACCTTAATCCCATAGAAAATATGGTGGAGGGAGCTGAAGGTTTGAGTTAACAAACGTCAACCTCAAAACCTTAATGACTTGGAGAGGATCTGCAAAGAAGAGTGGGACAAAATCCCTCCTGAGATGTGTGCAAACCTGGTGGCCAACTACAAGAAATGTCCCCAGATGATACCCTATAGGACGAAACGCGTTGGATGACGCTCGTGAGATCACTGTATACTACCATTTCTCCTACGTTCACTGACAGACGCAGCTCTTCATGATGTTTATGCTTGTCCAACTAGGAGTTAACTAGGCAGGGAAAAGAACAGCTGGCCCCTCCCATGGGGGCCGTCCTCTCTTCCCACATAAACCCTCAACATAGTATAGATCAGCAGTTTCAATGCCTTGTTTGCAAGGAGTTGACCTGGCTTCCCTTTGGGGGAATTGCTGTCCTGTTTGTGACCATTTCTTTATTCTTTCTTTTAATGACCCTGCTGCAGGATTTTGGCTGGTTGCTCAACCTGCAGAAGTCGACGGTGTCTCCATCCCGTCGCCTGGAGTATCTGGGCCTGATTCTGGACACAGAGCAGGCGAAGGTTTTTCTTCCTCCAGCCAAGTTGATGTCACTGCAGTCGGCTGTGCGAACCCTCCTGTCGCACCGACGGTCTTCATTACGATTCTGTATGCGGGTGCTGGGGCTCACGGTCTCGACTTTTGAGGCGATACCATACGCGCAGAGTCACACTCGTCTCCTTCAGCGAGCGATCCTGGCTCGGTGGGACAGGTCCCCTCGGTCTTTGGACCTTCTGATCCATCTGAGCTCCCAGACCAGGGCGTCTCTGACCTAGTGGCTCCGGGACTCGGCGCTGAATCAGGGGAAGTCATTCCTGCCCCTTCAGTGGGTAATCATCACCACGGATGCCAACGGCACCGTAACAGGCTGACTTAGACTTAGCCTGCTGGGACGTTGGAGTGACAGGTCACTCTATCTGTGTTAGACTAACTAGAGTCAAGGTCGTGTAACTACCCTTCCGCTCGGAGGACACGGCTGGTTGCCGGGACCCGTCTGACGACGGGGTCCTAGGGCGGGGTCGGGCTTTCTAACCGTAGGCACCACTACTAATGGGTGACTTCCCCGTCCTTACTGAAGGGGACTAAGTCGCGGCTCAGGGCCTCGGTGATCCAGTCTCTGCGGGACCAGACCCTCGAGTC
>BLSH010151925.1:595722-639574 GCA_018402905.1 Glandirana rugosa | reverse complement strand
GATTATGGCACTATATACAGGTCCTAAAGCCAGGGTAAAGGTTAAAGGGGCAAAGCCAGAGTATTTTGAGATATGAAATGGGACTAAGCAGGGATGCCCACTATTCCCCCTATTATTCGCTATGACAATGGAACCATTCCTTTGTGCGGTCAGGGGGAATGGGGGCACCTCAGGGATAGTAGTAGGCACAAAAGAGCATAAGGTCTCGGCATATGCCGATGACCTGATGTTCTATCTTTCTAGCCCCCAAACAGCGGTTCCGAATCTTATGGATGAGGTGGCTAGATATGGGAAACTGTCAAATTTCAAAATAAATTTTGAGAAGTCGCTGCTTCTCCCGATCAGAGTACCATTGAACCTCGCCAACCCACAAATGACAATACTCCCTAAAATCATCTATTTATTATACTCAATACCTATTAAATTGCCACAATTTTTTTTAAAAGTATAAGGAAGGCATTCCTATCAGTCATTTGGAATGATAAACACCCCAGAATAGCATATGAAGTGCTGCGAATAAATAAATGGGAAGGGGGGGTAGGGCTCCCGGACATAGCTCTTTATTATAAGGCCATGTCATTAGTGCGAATTATAAACTGGTGCTGTGACTCAAAGACTAAAGCTTGGATCACCCTGGAAAAGACAATGGCAGGAAGAAACCTGGAGGGGGCTCCGTGGATCCCAGATATAGGTAGAGGTCTCTCAGAGTGGACATCCCCAATGACAAAGAATACCCTAAAGATATGGGATAGATTAAATGAAACAGAAAAGTTTGCACCACGGATGTCCCCCCTGGCTCCTCTGGAGGGATTCCTGTGGTTTCCTCCAGGAGAAGAGAGGGTTTATCTGGGTCAGTGGGGAAGAGACGGGGCAATACTTGGGCAAAGTTTTCCCCAAGAGGGGGGCTGGCCCCATTTGAGGAGCTGGCCAATCGGTTTGGAAATATACCTATGGGGAGATGGAGATATTATCAGATGAAGGATTTACTGAATAACTTGGAAATGCAAGTGAGGCCTATGAACACACTCACTGCATTTGAAACTTTATGCACCAATGGACCGGGTAGAAAAAACCTACTGACTCAAATGTATAAAATGGTTCTCAACACCCAAAGAAACTCAATCCCGTATTATGTGAGAGAATGGGAAAGGGAAATGAACATCACATTGACTTCCACACAAATTAAAAAGGTTATTGGGTGTGTACATGCAACCTCAATAAGCAGAAATATTCAGGAAATGTAATTTCAATTTTTAGCAAGATGGTACCTGAAACCGGTTAAGCTTGCAAAGATATACCCAAATAGAAATGATAGGTGTTGGAGAGGTTATGGACAGAGGGGAAGGTATATGCATCTATGGTGGGAATGTCCAGGGATCAAACTTCTTTGAGAATCAATCGCACCATGGGTTAAAAAGTTAACCCCTAAACAACTAGATTTTTCACCAATACATTTTCTGTTCCATGGAACACCTACATCGGTTAAATGTTATAAGAAGGGTATAACCCTTCATCTGCTAAATGCAGCAAAACTTCTAATATCTAGGATTTGGAAACAGAAGGACTGCCCTACCTTATTAGATTGGAAGAAAGAAGTAGATAGAATAAAAGAGGCAGAGAGGTGGGTACATGGAATGAGAGGCCAACAGGAGAGATTTAAAAAGGTGTGGGCGGATTGGAAACAGTATCATTCTAAAATTATATAGAAAGACGCAGAAAAAACAGTTAAGCGCGATGTGACCCTTCGGGAAGGTGTCTATGCGGAGCCTGGTGGAGAGGGGCTGGGAGTAAAGTGGCCCCCCCCATACCCCCCTTTTTTTTATTAAGAGAATTAGTGTTTGGTGCATGGAATGGAGATATATATATATATAAAAGTGGGAATAGTGGCACACATTAAATATATATACTATAGTATACAAGGTTTTTTTGAGAGAGAGATGCAGCGAGGTGATGGTAAGAAAGGAGGCATGAGGCATTATACACTGGAGGGTTTTATATAGGTTAGGGGGAAGTTAACACATATTCATTTCACCCTTTTTTTGTTTTTTTTTTGTGGAACTTGTCACTTTTGGGTGATGTAGGGAGGAGAAGGAAGTATGATTCCCTCCCCCTCTCCTTTTTTTTTTTTTTGACACTTTGTCACTTTTGTGAGATGTAGGGAGGAGAAGAAAATATGAGTATGATCCCCTCCCCCCCTTTTTTCCTTTTTTTTTTTTGTCACTCTGGCACTTTCGTGTGATATAGAGAAGGAAATGAAGCATGGGTATGGGCAACAAGTGGGAGGGAGATCACGTTGAAGGCTAAATAGGTGCACGGACTTAAGATGTTGATACAGAGATAGATAGGATTCTTGGTTCACAAATGGTGTTTGGGTTTTCCCTTCTCTTTTTTTTTTTTTTCTCTTCTTCCTTTTCCCTTCCCCTTCTCACCGCCCCCCCGTCCCCCCCCCCACCCCACCACTCCACAGGATTCACCCCACCGTATGAGTCGGCAGTAACTGACCGAATTTGGAATAAGGATAAAAGCAGATTCTCCGGAACGGGCGTTGCTTTGGGGGGAGGAGGGAAAGAGGAAGGAGAGGGCTCCTTTTTTTTTTCTGTGGTTTTATTTTCCTATGGGGTGAGCAGGGGTGGGGGGAGGGAAGGAAAATATTAGGTTATGGATGTGATGTTATGACTATGACTATGTACTGGAAATTTTACAAAGATGGATATGTGGAATGTATATATTGTTTTGCATAAAATTTGAATAAAAAATTAAATTATAAAAAAAAAATGTTACTGGAGCTGTGCCATGTCAAGCTGTCCAAGATTGCACCACACTGCACATGCCCGAGATTGGCAGATGCATGCTGGGTAGCCAGCATGCACGGAATCCAAGAATAAGGTCACTGCGGCTTCAGACACACTGGAGATGGCCATGCTCTGCACTAACTTCACAAAGTAAGAAAACGATGCTGCACCGATAGAAAACTGGCCATAGTTTACAGCATACCTTTGTGACATTGCACGAGTATTCTAGGGGTATTTTTATCTTAAAGGCCAGAACTCTGCTTTAAGGTTGATTAGAGTTAACTAAGTGTTTTAAAAGGAATAAACCAGAACAGTTTTTATTTAACCACTGGAATCTCAAGAGGCAGTAACGCAAAGAAATATACGGGCGTTAAACTTGCAGTAACGCACAGAAATATGTGGTGTTAAACTTGCAGTAATGCACAGAAATATACGGCATTATACTCACAGTAAGACAGAAATATATGGTGTTAAACTTGCAGTAACGCACAGAAATATATGCGTTAAACTTGCAGTAACACAATTAAATATACGGTGTTAAACTTGCAGTAACACACAGAAATACATGGCGTTAAACTTGCAGTAACGCAATGAAATATATGGCATTAAACTTGCAGTAACGCAATGAAATATATGGCATTAAACTTGCAGTAACACATAGAAATATATGGCTCTAAACTTGCAGTAATGCACAGAAATATATGGCGTTAAACCTGCAGTAACGCACAGAAATACAGGGCATGAAACTTGCAGTAACGTACAGAATATATGGCGTTAAACTTGCAGTAACGCACATAAATATATGGCGTTAAACTTGTAGTAAAGCACAGAAATATATGGCGTTAAACTTGCAGTAACGCAATGAAATATATGGCATTAAACTTACAGTAATGCACTGAAATATAGGGCATGAAACTTGCAGTAAAGTACAGAATATATGGCATTAAACTTTCAGTAACACACAGAAATATATGGCGTTAAACTTGCAGTAAAGCACAGAAATATATGGCGTTAAACGTGCAGTAACGCACAGAAATATACGGCGTTAAACTTGCAGTAATGCACAGAAATATATGGCGTTAAACTTGCAGTAACGCAATGAAATACAATGTTTTAAAAAGGCTAAACTAGAACAATTTTTATTTGACCACTTGAATCTCAGGTGCATTCCTAAAATAGCGCAAGGGCAGTGGCAATTTGCCCCAATGCCATTTTAAAACAGCACCTGGATTCAGCAGTACCTGTGGGACACCAATGGCTGTGGGACACACATAGGCTGGCATTGCTGGCTGGTAATGACAGTCAGCTATACAGCACTAAGCCAATGACCTGAAACAATCAATTCCTGGGCTTGGGATCTTGCTGCACATTGCTCCATAGGAGTGCTTGTAGCAGATTACTGTAAAAAATATGCTTCCGCATTGTGTTTATATTGCAAGTGATGTGATGACACAATACTTCCTCTTAGTTCGGAGGCCGGTACAGGGTTGTTGCAGCACTGTTCAGTACCTCCCTGCAGCAACAGATCACTGCTCTGGGGATTTAATGCTGGCTGATTGCAGCCAGCAGTGGATCACTATTAGAAGTGATCTGTTGCTGCACAGCTGCATGGGACGCCGGATGATCTGGATAACATTTACACATTTACATTTATTCACATTAATGCATATCATATTTATACAAATCTGCTACCAAATTAAAACCCTAAAAAAAAAGACAGGGTAAACTACAAATGCTAAAACGTATTATGTGTAGAAACCAAGACATGTCCAAAATAAAAAAAATACTCGCTCATCCATGTCTTTATGGACCTTTCTTTGTGCACTGGCCCAAATCATTTGGTGGAGGGGGGATTATAGTGTGAGGTTGTTTTTCAGGGGTTGTACTTGGCTCCTTAGTTCCAGTGATGGGAAATCGTAAAGTGGTTGTAAAGGTTTGCATTTTTTAAATAAAAATAACAAACATATATACTAACCTGCTCTGTGCAGAGCAGCCCCAATCCTCCTTTTCTGGGGTGCACCATTGGCTTCCTGGCTCCTCCTCTTCATTGGGTGCCCCCACAGAGAGCCACTTTCCATGGGGGCACCTGTGCGATTACACTCCCGAGTCTTGCTGCTGCGTCCATTGACACAGACAGCAGGACTCGGCCCTGGCTCCCACTCTCATGTCACTAGATTTGATTGACAGCAGTGGGAGCCAAAGGCTCCTGCTGCTATCAATCTATCCAATGAGGACAGAGACAGCAGCTGGAGCTGTTGGGCTCGGGCACATGACTGGAATGGATGGGTAAGAAAGGTAAGAAAAAGGGGGGGGCTCTGGGGAGCTGTAGCAAAGAAGGATTTTCACCTTCTGCATTAAGGTTAAAACCATGAGACTTTACAACCCCATTAAGGCATCATCATATCAAGACATTTTGGACAATTTCATGCTCCCAACTTTGTGGGAATAGTTTGGGGATGGCCCCTTCCTTTACCAACATGACTGCGCACCAGTACACAAAGCAAGGTCCATAAAAACATGGATGAGCGAGTTTGGGGTGGAGGAACTTGACTGGCCTACACAAAGTCCTGACCTCAACACGATAGAACATCTTTGGGATGAATTAGAGCGGAGACTGCAAGCCAGGCCTTCTTGTCCAACATCAGTGCCCGACCTCATAAATGCACTTCTGAAAGAATGGTCAAGCATTCCCAAAGACACACTCCTAAACCTTGTGGACAGCCTTCCCAGAAGAGTTGAAGCTGTTATAGCTGCAAAGGGTGGGCCAACTCAATATTGAACCCTAGGGACTAAGACTGGGATGCCATTAAAGTTCATGTGCGTGTAAAGGCAGGCGTCCAAATACTTTTGGAAATATAGTGTATGTCCTGTGTACTTAGTTGACTTTTTTACACATTAGTTGGCAGCTGGTTAAACCTCAGTAATCTGTGCCCCCCCCCCCCTTCCCTCTGGGATCTGGTACAGTACCTTCCCTTGGCCTCTCTTTACTGGAGTGCTACTGCTACAGCAAGCAACAGATCAGTCATATACGATTAAATTAAATTGAATGTAGTTTCAGGGATGTACAGAAGTTGGTAATCCATAGCCACCAATTTGATTTCCGGTTACCTACTCCTAAATCTATCCTTTATCATCCTAACCCTAAATCTCAACCTAAAAATAATGATAGCAATGTCATAAAATACTTGCGTGGAATAATATGCCAAAAATAAAAAATGTTTCTACCTTAAATACCCCCAATTATTTTAAACTCCATACTAGATGCTTTTTTAAAACACGGTGTAGTTTCCTTATAAATATTTCAGTCTGGCGATGCAAAATGTCTTTCTTAAAAAGAAGCCAGTTAATTATCTCTAATCCTTACCAGTAAATGATGCGGTTCAGATATCAAACCTATGAGTCATCCTTTGGGTCATTCGTCTGATATGTAAATTAAAATGAAATGACATTTATCTCGCTGATAAAAAGTTTAAAGGACGGCTGTCCTGTAGAACAAGGAAATTTGTTCCGAAACGTTTTTGTAAAGCTTGGACTACATATTACTGACAATTAGCCTCAACAGAGGGTATTAATGACTGTTATCCTTTCCTAAAACTTTATTTTTAAAGAAAGAGCAAATATCATAATTAGCCCCTTACTACATATTTTATTACTATCAACTTCGCCATGCTGTACGCACAGAATTTGTGTCCCTAGTGAACCCTCTTCAAGTCTCACCTCTAGAGAAAATATTAAGACAACTCAATCCTACTAAAGGTATCTCTATGTACTACTCTGCTCTTATAATGGATAACCATAGATTTAATGCTGCACAGGTGAAATGGACTTCACTGGATATATCATTTACAGCAGCTGATTGGACTGAATTTAGTCAAAAATCAGTCATCTCATCTAGAGACAGGATTATACAACTAAAAGTTTTCCATCACTCCCATCTCACTACTGCTAGAATGCACAAGATGGGTTTGAGCCAATCCGCAGAGTGCTTTAGAGGCTGTGGTCAAGTTGCTGACTTCCTCCATTGATTCTGGTCCTGCCCTGTGGTTCAGGGATTCTGGGCAGCAGTAGGCTGCTTTATCTCCACCGCTCTGGGTCTATCAAATATTTTTCACCCCAAGAATTGCCTATTAGATATTTTCAGGGACCTGGTGCTTTCCTCATATGCTAAAAGATTGCTACGCATACTATATTTTTATGCTAAGAAATCACTTTTTTTATCCTGGGAAGGGTCGATTTCATCTGCATTAGCTCAAACCTGTCAATGACCCCCTACCTCTCTATAAACTTACCTTTGAACTCAGGAAAAAACCCAAAACCTTTTACAAAAAATGGGGTAGATGGTTCTCTAGCCCTCTTACATTGGTTCCTATTCTCCCACAGTCTTAGGCTCCATGCACACTGTATCTCAAAAACGACCGTTTTTGGTCGTTTTGGCATTTTTTTTAACAGCCCAAAAACGCCACTTTATTTTATCTTATGTGTCCATGCACACATGGTCATTTATTGTCTTTTATCAGCAGTAGCGTTTTTGGGCTTTTATCTGAACGCCCTGAATTGGCGTTCAAAAGTCGTTCTCCTGAGCACAAAAAACGCCAGACGCCGCTAAATGCCGCTAAACGCCAGTATATCTGCGTCTGGCGTTTTTTTGCAGTCAATGGAAGCCAATGAAGAAAAAAAAAAAAAGCCAAAAAACGCAGACGCCGAAAAACGCCGCTAAACGCTGCTTACAAAACACTGCAAATAGAACGGTTTGTGAGCAGAGTCTCCTGCCCGACGCTGAAACAGCCCTATAGCGTCCGGTGTGCATGGAGCCTTAATGATGTTCTTTTGTTGATTCACTTGTTATACACTTTATTATGGAAGATGTTATTCCTATTGAAATAGTGTTCCTTTGTGACCTTATTGCTTAATAATACCACGAGACATGTGAGACAGTATTTTTCAAAAGATTTTATTGTTTGTAACGGAAACTCTCTTTTTTTTTGTACACTGGATTTTTTGTACAATTGTCTGGTGTTCTGTTTTGTTTTTGTTTTTTGTACATTTCTTTGCCTAAAATCTAATAAATATATCTTTCAAAAAAATATCATAGTTAGGGCTCTTTTGTATTAAAAGGCTCCTGCAGGCATGAGCTTTGGGCAGGGGAATACCCAAATTTGCTTCCCATCTACCCCTACTATCCTACACTGCTTCCCATACCAAATCATACCCGTGCGACAAAGTACCCTTTTGACCCCAGCTTACTGATTAGACAATGAAGGAGCCATAATAGCTTTGTCACCCTGTACTCAGCCCTTCTACAGAAGTTTCTACACGTTTAAACGTGTTGTTTAAAGCAATAGCCCTCCAATTGGCTGGAAGTGCTGTCTCTTCATCTCTCAGCTTGAGACTTGCTTTGAAAGAGATTGCTGAAAGCGGGGGTGCTTATACTAGCTGCATTAAATTCTTTTAACATGGCGCTAACGCAAGCTGTAATGAATGCAGCCGAAAGTCCCCGAAAGAGCTGGCCCATGTCTTCTATCATCACTTCCTTTCCAGATCTGCAGCCTCTGTCAGACTCTTAAGCTTTTGACACTCCCTGGAGTGCTGGATGCCTGTATCCCCTGCGGCTTTTTGTGGATCCATCCTCCAACCCATACATCAGTGGTTTATAGTGACGTAAGGGTTGGAGGATGGAACACAGAAGTCAGACATACCTTGGAGTTGTCAAAAAGCTGATGAGAAAAATGGAGGCTGCAGCACTGGATAGGTAAGTGTAACATCTCTTCTTTTGCAAGAACATTTAAGACCTCATGCTTTTAGCCCTGGTACATGAAGCCTTGGCATTTAGCTGCCCTCCATTACCAGCTAAAGTAAAAAGCCTTATGCACAGGGACCAAATTCCCATAGTGCATGAAACCTGTAACATATCTAAACCCCAAAATAAAAGTGCAATATATTGCAGTTCACTGTTCCTCAGATATGGTAGCTGAAGCTTTATTTTTTCAGGCTGGGTTGTTCACACTGCTGCCAGATACGGCTCGCAGCAGGGGCCCGATGTGTCCCTGTTCTCTGTTTCAGGGACGAATCAGGGCCAAATTTTAGCCTGAATTAGGCCCTGAAACAGAGCCAAAGATGCACCGGACTCCTGTGCAAGCCGCTCTGGAGCCACCATGGAGATATGTGAACCGGCTCCATAGAGAGTCACAATCTCCTGTTATGCAAATTGGATGCAGGGAAACCTGCATCCAATTCTCACTAGTGTGAACCCAGCTTTTTGTCCTTTATTTTTATCTTGTCATTTTTCCAGTAACACATTTCCAATGTTAGGATGACAACACTTACTCACCCTACTGTATCAGAAAAACCGAACTGGTATAAGACAATATGACTTTGGCCCTTCTGGCAACATCAGCGGGTATTTTTTTTTTTTTGCAATTATCAAGCAGATGAATGCACATTCAAAGGTATATTTAACAGTCCAAAGAAGAACATTTTATTGTTTGAATGAGTATGTACAGTATATCCATTTTGACTCTTAGTAATTCTATGGTCCAAGTCACCGGGCACCATGTTTGATATGTGTAGTGCTACCCTCAAAGTAGCTGCTTAGTAGACTGCCTGGAATCCTTTCCCCAGTAGCTGCCCTGCAGATATGCACATGGTCACAGTGACTTTTTGGCACAATGAACGGTCCTGGGATTTTCTTTTTGATTTTTTTTTTACTTTTGGGAAACTTGGATAGGGTTAGGGAATTGAGTAGGATACTCCAAAACTATGTACATATAGAAGGACACTTATATTCTATAGACTAGTGTCTTCAGGACACTATATCCCCTTTACACACACAGCTGACTCTAACACGTGAGGAATGGCCTCAGCCCACAGTCTCTAGGATCTCACTCTCCATTCTGTTCTCACAAATGTCCCTGGAGAATTGGTTGCCTCTAGAGTTGAGCGAACCCGAACTGTAAAGTTCGGGCTCGTACCGAACTTTGGGGTGTCCGTGCTTTGTGTGCACTGGTGCGTAGTCATGTTGAAACAAAAAGGGGCCATCCCCAAACTGTTCCCACAAAGTTGGGAGCATGAAATTGCCCAAAATGTCTTGGTATGTTGACACCTTAACCAGTTCCCGACCAGCTCACATACATTTACTGCTGTAGAGTGGCAGTGTCCCGCGAATCGCCATTTACAAACGGAGGCTCGCGCATGCGCTGTAGCAGGCAGGAGCGCACCGCCGGTGGTGCGCTCTCATGCCCGCCGTACTCTGCAGAAGTGTGGCAGCGGCTCGGGCGGACTCAGAGGTTGCCGCAATTGTCTGACAGAGAAGGAAAACGGGGAACCGCCGATGTAAACACGGAGGTTCCCGGCTCTGTCAGGCAGCATATGAGAGATCTACTGATCCCTGTCACTGGGATCAGTTAGATCTCTTATGCTCCTGGCAGCCCAGCCCCATGACAGTTAGAACACGCCTAGGGAACACACTTAACCTCTAGATCTCCCCCTGCAGGTTAACCTATTCACTGCCAATGATATTTACACAATAATCAATGGATATTTAAATTTCAGATCACTGTATAAATGTCATTGGTCCCAAAAAAGTGTCAAAAATGTCCGACATGTCCGCTGCAATATCACAATCCCGATAAAAATCAGATCGCCTCCATTACTAGTAAAAAAAAAAAAAAAAAGTAAAAACGCCAGAAATGAATTTTCATAGTTTGTAAATGCGGCAACTTTTGCGCAAATCAATGAACGCCAATTGCGATTTTTTTTTTTTACCAAAAATATGAGGAAGAATTTAAATCGGCCAAAACCGATATATAAATTTGTTTTTGTAGATTTTTTTGGATTTGTATTTTAGCAAGAAGTTAGAAACATTGTTTTTTTTTTTGCAAAATTGTCGCTCTTTTTTTGTTTATAGCGGTGATCCGAAATGATGCAGAGGTGATCAAGTACCACCAAAAGAAAAATTTTGTTTGGGTACAATGTCGTACGACCTCGCAATTGTCAGTTAAAGCGAAGCAGTGCAGAATCGCAAAAAGTGCTCTGGTCCTAATGTGGGAAATCCTTCCGGTCCTTAAGTGGTTAAACATTCCCTTCACTGGAACTAAAGGGCCAAGCTCAACCCCTGAAAAACAAGCCCACACCATAATCCATCCTCCACCAAATCATGTGGACCAGTGCACAAAGCAAGGTCCATAAAGTCATGGAAGAGTGAGTTTGGGGTGGAGGAACTTGACTGACCTGAACGGAGTCCTAACCTCACCCCAATAGAACACCTTTGGGATGAATGCCAGCCAGGTCTACTTGTCCAATATCAGTTCCTGACCTCAAAATGCGCTTCTGGAAGAATGGCCAAACATTCCAATAGACACCCTCCTAAACTTTGTGGACAGCCTTCCTAGAAAAGTTGAAGCTGTTATAGCTGCAAAGGGTGGGCCAACTCAATATTAAAGTTCATGTGCGTGTAAAAATTATTTTTTTGGGAAGTAGGTCATCAGGTCTTTCCTCAACTGCACGGGCTTGGGACTAGCATGCAGAATGTGATAATGCATGTGCATAGCATTGTACACACGTAATAGGTCCAATGAACCTTTCAGCATGTCTTTAGATTATGGGAGGAAACCCACGCAAGCTCCATGCAGAGCCAGTGAGATTTAAGTTGACCATACATTTTACTGTACAATTTTCTTACTCAATTTCCTGTAGATTTACCTTCAAACATGTAGTGCAAAGGCCTGCCGGATTGCATACAAATTGAAAGTGTTTAGGTTTGACTTCATATTATATGGTTTTGATAAATCTAAAGGAAATTTTTATAATGGATGACCAAGCTTAATCCAAGGACCCCAATGCTGCAAAGCATAAGTGTTAACCACTAATTCACTGTCCTGCCTCGTTAGTGTTTCCACACCCTTTAATGAGGATATAAATGGACCATTTGCGGTTCCCATACAAATTAACCTAGCATGTGACAGCTTTGTTCTGAGAAAACAGAAATTTGTGTTTTTGTTCATTTATCTTCTGGCACAAAAATTGCAAACTAATGTAACAAAACTCCCGGATTTTCAAACTTCAAAACAAACTCCAAAAGTGTCCAGCTGAAATCTTGCAGACTTGGACAGATACCGATTAAAGTTGTGAAATTCTGCTTTCTTTAATACACTATTTTTGTGTGACAAAGAAAGGGAGGGCAACCCTGTAATCTTTTGTCCAATGGTTATCTCTAACAAACATTATGTTCACGTGTTAATTATACATTAAAGCCTAGAAAGCAAAGTTTTATGAAATCCAGACGCCTCCCGTTTTCTGTTATTAATTCCAAAGGCAAAAGCAGAGTGGGAGAAGAGACGCTTTCCTCTGTTATTTTTTTTAATCTAGGTGTTCGACAATGATAAACATGACAGAAAACTGCCAACTTCATCCAGAACTTCAAACCAAACCAAAAAAAATCCATAAAAAAACAAAAAACAATTGTGTCCATTGTTGGCCAAAGTCAATGAAAACACTGGAAAGTTGGCAACGTCATTGAAAACACAAAATAAATTATCTGAGCACAAATGGACCCACAATGACTTTTTACTGAAAAAGGAAGAAGACTTTCTCAGTTCCTTTCTGTTCAAGAAGGAAACTGTTCTTGGCAACGATGACTACACTTTAGTGTAGAGTCTTCTATGTATTTTTGTTTCTTTTTGTCAGCAAGCAATAAATATAGCACTGGCATCAGTCGCAACAAAATATATAACATTAAGGATAAAAAAGGACTTTTTAGTCTGCGAGAGGAGATTTAGCGGTACTACACGTTTACTGCCAGCTCTAAAGATGCTTAGACTTCAATGTTTGTTGTCAAGATTACATGAAAAAAACATGATTAGAAAGAAGTAATTTTCTTGGTAATTCTTTTTACAGTGCAGGATGCTATTTTATTTTACAGGCATGAGAGAATAATGGAGGATGCCATTGTTAAATTCTCTGTTTGAGAATATGAGTTCCCTGGTCATCATGCTGATGCTTGGATTCCATGCTCTCTGAGTTGCTGACCTGAAACAGGTATAGAAATTAGGAATTATGACATTTTTCCTAATGCTCCTTTCAAGCTTGTTTGTTCCAGGTCTGTGATCCAAATGTACTTAAAGGAGATCTACACCAATAAGCCATGACAATATAACCACCTACCTAATATTGAGTAGGCCCCCCTTTTGCCATCAAAATAGCCTTGACCTGTTGAGGCATGGGCTCCACTAGACCTCTGAAGGTACAGTATGTTGTGGTATTTGGCACCAAGCCATCAGTAGCAGATCCTTTAAGTCCTGTAAGTTACGAGGTGGGGCTTCCATAGATTGGACTTCCAACGGTGCATCCTGGTGCCATCTCTTTCCTAGGTAAGCAGCATACATGTACCCAGCCATCCACTTGACACTTGATGTAAAAAAAAAATGTGATGCCTCAGACCAGGCCACCTTCATCCATTTCTCCATGGTCCAGTTCTGATGCTCACATGCCCATTGTAGGCAATTTTGGCTGTGGACACGGGTCCACATAGACACCTTGATCAATCTACTGCTGCACAGCCCCATACACAACAAACTGCAATGAACTCTGTGTTCTCACATGTTTCTATTGGAAACAGCATTAACTTTTACAGCAATTTGAGCTACAGTAGCTCTTCTATTGGATTGTACTAAACGGGCTGGCTTTCACTCCGTGAGTACATCAATGAGTTTTGGCCACCCATGACCCTGTCACCTGATCACTGATTTTACGTCCTTTGACCACTTTTGGTAGGTCCTGACCACTGCAGACCAGGAAAATCCCACAAGAGATGCAGTTTTGAAGCTGCTTCATCTAGTCTTTACAATTTGGCCCCTGTCAAAGTAACTCATTTCCTTAAGCTTGCTCATTTTTTCTTTTTTCAACACATCAACTTCAGGGACAATAGGTTTAATTAATTGCTAATATATCCCACCCACCCATTGTAACAATGTAATCAATATTGTTCACTTTACCTGTTAGTGGTCATGTTATGGCTGATCGGTGTATAGTTCCAACATATACACTTTCATTTTATAACATCAGCTCTGTAATAACAATGCAAATAATATTTTTTTAATAATCCAAAATACTGTAAGCTTACTTGAAAAGTCTCTTTTTTATATTGTGAGTTCTGCTTGTCTGCGGGCCATCTCTTTCTCCACTGCTGTTTAATTTCTATTTCTAAGGACTACATATCCCATGGTACCTTGCTGCCTGCAAGCAGTGATTCCTCTACTGTCTCTACTTCCTGAAACTCCTACTCTCAGCACCTCTGTACTTCAGAAGGCAGGCTCTGTGAAATGTGGCACTGCATACTCACAGAACATAGTAAATTCAAGAATGCAAGGAAGCTATTGTGTATATTGGAATAATATGACTGGGAAATATAAACCAGAGAGGCTATCCATAGAGTTCTATTCCATGCACAGAAACTGATTATGGTACGTTGGAAGTCAAAGGACCCCCCAACAATAGGGATTATGGGTTAAAAATGTAGGCGCAGTGTTAAGAATGGAGAAGATTATTTACCAATATAGAGGAAGTACGCTTAAATATGAGAGATTATGGGCACTGCGGTTGGATGTCCTGGGGCTTTCCCCGGTGGATCTAATCATGGACAGGTTCCAATGCTGGATTATGTTTTATATGAAGATGTGGTTGCATTTATATGGTTAAAGTGTTTTGTCTTCATTGGCAGATTTATTTGCTGTGCTTTGCACTGTAATGTAATGTTGGCAATTTATGATGCTAAATCTTTAATAAAAATCTTTTATGGATTAAAAAAAAAGAATTCAAGGAAGGAAATGATCTTCCAAAAGTAAGTTTGAAAACTTCAAGATCATTCACATTATTAGGAGTATACTAGAAATAATTGAAATACAAAGGGGTTGAATTACTAAAACTGGAGAGTGCAATTTCTATCAGCCTCCAGTTTTTTTTTTTTGTCAAAGCTTAAATGAACAAGCTGAAGTTAGAATCTGATTGGCTATCATGTACAGCTGCCCCGTGAATACGTCGTTCTGACGAAACGTAAGTAGGGCTGGGTCAGAACGTTTGCTGACGAACACGCTATCCACGATTGTTTGTTTGCGGCTTGTGGGATCCCGAGACAAGGCGAAGCCGGTCGGGGGACATGTCTTTTCTGTGAATTATCCCTAGTGTCGGGTTGGACACTTGGTACATGTGAGTGTAATCTGTTTTTATTACTTCAATAAATATTGGTTTACGCTATGAGAGCTGCCTTCCTCCTTTTTTTCATATGGTGGTTGGAGCACAGTGGAACTCACAGTGATCATTGGAGACCTGGCGAATGGTTAAATGAAACGAGATTGCTGGTTTATATTAAGACCAGCCATTCCATCTGGTGAGTTAATTTAGTGAGCTTGGTGGAGGAATGCACTGGGTGTTTATAGAAGAGTCACTTATACACCAAGATTTTATCAGCATGGTCTTTGGTTCAAGAATGATGCACATGAAACTGTGAAGATTTATTTATGACATCAGTTCATGGACTATAAGAATTCGGTTTCATAGTGTATATATATCTGTCACTTTGAGCACATTTGCACTTTTTCATACAGGATTGCACATTGAGATATGCACCTTTTTGAATTGTCCCACATTGAATAATGTATCAAATGGTTATAAGATTTTTTCACATATAGTTTTTATTCAGAGGCTCAGGAAGTTGGGGAAAGTCACAAGAGATTTTCTGTGACCACTACACACCCCATTTATTTATCCTGGGAATTGAGAAATACATAGGATTTCAACACTAAATGGTTTACAGGGCACATAGTTAATTTTTTGTTAATTTTGGTCAATTTTTGAGTACTGTTGCGCTGCCTTTGTTTGCTTTCATATTATTGTGGCCATCTTGATATGGAACACCTGTGAGGTGGATGGATTATCTTGGCAAAGGAGAAGTACTCACTAACACAGATTTAGACAGATTTGTGAACAATATTTGAGAGAAATAGGCTTTTTCTGTACAAAGAAAAAGTCATAGATCTTTGAGTCCAGCTCATGATAAATAGGGGCAAACCCAAAAGTGTTGCGTTTATAATTTTGCTCAGTGTATGATTTTACATTTTGAGCATAGATACAGCCAGGCAAATAGCATGTTTAGAGGGAGACCACTGACCAGCAATGGCAGCCTCCTAACTTTTTTGTGACTTTAAAATGTTATTATGTTGCCTTTTTGTCTTTCAGAATTGACTAAAGTACCTTAGCAAAGTCATGCTGAAATTGCTAAATAGTCAGCCGTAGGGAAGAGCTAATTGAACTGCTTAGAAAATCTTTATTTATAAAGTGTGTGTTTTTTTTTTGTGTATTTAGGGTAGTTTATTTCATTAGTCTTTTTTTGCATTTGTGGCTATTTGTGTGTGTGTGTGTGTGTGTATGTACCTGATCTTTAATTGTGTACTGTTACTTAATTTTTTTTATTTTACAGTTTTCGTTTATAACCATTTAACTGCTTGCCACCCGCCCACCGCCAAATGACGATGGAGCGGTGCGGCTCTCATTCCGGGAGGACGTCATATGACGTCGCCCCTTTAAGCCCTGGCGGCGTGTCCCCGTGACACACGGCGTCACCGACGGGGGTGAATAACCATTGGCCATGGCTGTTTACCATGTGATCGGCCGTGACGAAGTCACAGCTGATCACAAATGGCACTTCCCCAATTCACAGTGCGCATGCGTGTGATCAGGAGTCAGGAGTGCGCTGCGTGTGCGTGTCGGTGTGTTCCTAGGGAACACTGCCTGTCACCGACACTGGTATCAGCCGCCGATCAGCTGTGGTCTACTTTACAGCCGATCACATCCAATGTACACAGAGCGGTAACTCACTGTTACCAGCTCTTCTTTCCTCACACAGTTTCTAGTGTGAGGAGAGAAAAGCTGGGTTCAGTGAGTTACTGATCTGTAACGTAAACACACACTGTCACATCCCCCATGCCCCCCCAATGCACCTGTCACCCAACAGTCACCCCATATGCCCCCATAAAGTGCACCTGTCATCATAAAGTGTACCTGTCATCATAAAGTGCATCTGTCATCATAAAGTGTACCTGTCACCCGTCAGTAACTGTGGCCTGTCACCCGTCAGTCACTGTGGCATGTCACCCGTCACCCATCAGTGATTGTGGCCTGTTACCCATCACCCATCATTGACCGTGGTGTGTCACCCGTCACCCATCACTTACCGTGGAGTGTCACCCATCACTGACCGTGGCGTGTCACCCATCACTGACCGTGGCGTGTCACACCTCAGTGACCGTGGCATGTCACCCGTCACCCATCAGTGACCGTGGCTTGTCACCCGTCACCCATCAGTTACCGTGGTGTGTCAACCACCACACATCAGTGGCCTGTCACCCAACACTGACCGTGGCCTGTCACCTGTCACCCATCACTGACCATGGCCCGTCACCCATCATTGACCATTGCCCGTCACCCATCAGTGACCACCACCAGTCACCCATGGCCTGTCACCCATCAGTGACCACCGCCAGTCACCCATCACCCATCAGTGACCGTGACCAGTCACCCATCATTGACCACCGCCAGTCACCCGTCACCCATCAGTGACCACCACCAGTCACCCGTCACCCATCAGTGACCACCGCCAGTCACCAGTCACCTGTCAGTGACCGTCACACCCATGAGTAAACATCACCTGTAAAAGTCTCACACATTTGGCATCGCCATATTCGGAGGGAGTAGTAGAATGTATTTTGGGGGGTCATTTTTGCTATGTACATGCTATGTGTTGGAAATATCTTATAAATGGACAACTTTGTGTAAAAATAAAAGCGTTTTTCATTTTTTCCCACATTTTCCAAAAACTACTGGAAAAAAATGACATGTTCAAACGACTCATTATGCCTCATAGATTATACGTTGTGGTGTTTGCTTTCCAAAATGGGGTCATTTTGTGGGCAATTCCATTGTCCTGGCGCTCCAGGACCTTCAAAAGTGTAATAGGTAGGTGGTTGAGAAATGAGATGTGTAATTTGTGCTCGTAGAACGCCTGAAGGTGCTAGTTCAATGTTAGGCCTCTGTATGTGGCCAGACTGTGTAAAAGTCTTACACATGTGGTATTGCCATACTCGGGGGGAGTAGTAGAATGTATTTTGGGGTGTAATTTTTGCTATGTACATGCTATGTGTTGGAAATATCATATAAATGGATAACTTTGCGTAAAAAAATGCATTTTCATTTTTTCCCCACATTTTCCAAAAACTACTGGAAAAACATTACATGTTCAAAAGGCTCATTATGCCTCATAGATTATACGTTGGGGTGTTTTCTTTCCAAAATGGGGTCATTTTGTGGGCAATTCCATTGTCCTGGTGCTCCAGGACCTTCAAAAGTGTAATAGGGGGGTGAGAAATGAGATGAGTAATTTATGTTTGTAGAACACCTGAAGGTCCTAGTTCAATGTTGGGCCTCTGTATGCAGTCAGGCTGTAAAAGTCTCACACATGTGGTATCGCCATACTCAGGAGGAATAGCAGAATGTATTTTGGGGTGTCATTTTTGCTATGTACATGCTATGTGTTGGAAATATCTTATAAATGGACAACTTTGTGTAAAAAAAAAGCATTTTCATTTTTTCCCACATTTTCCAAAAACTACTAAAATTAACCGTTCAAAAGACTCATTATGCCTCATAGATTATTCATTGGGGTGTTTGCTTTCCAGAATGGGGTCATTTAGTGGGCAATTCCATTGCCCCGGTGCTCCAGGGCCTTAAAAAATGTGATAGGTCGTCATGACATTAGATGTGTAATTTATGTCCCTAGAATACATGACGGCACTCCCTGCGTGTTGAGCCTCTGTATGTGGCCCGGCTGTGAAAAAAACACGTGATATATCGCCATACTCAGGAGGAGTAGCAGAATGTGTTTTGGGGTGTAATCTGTGGTATGCATATGCTGTGTGTGAGAAATAACCTGTTACAATGACAATTTTGTGGGAACAAAAAAGAAAAAAAAATCTTCATTTTGCAAAGAGTTCAGAACGTAGAGCGGGTCAGGTGAGAGGTATGCTCAGATAGAGAATGAAATGTTCTTGGAATCCATATTTGGGTATAGAGGTCTCTCCCGCTGAGTTCACATTCTATCTCAACCCAGAGCTTATGCTCTTTATGGTGCTTCCAATCTGATAGTCTGGCTAGAATGACAGCTTGAAAATAAGACTTTATGTTAGGCAAGGCAAGTCCACCTAAGTATTTTGGTTTATAGAGACACGGTCTGGCAATCCGCGGTTGTTTGCGATTCCAAATGTATTTAGTTATTAGGGCTGTTACAATAGAGAAAAACTCGGGGGAATCTTGAACGGGATCATTTGAAACATAAAGAAGGCAATATATTCATTTTTATAATATTTATTTTTCCTAACCATGAGTAGGCTAAATGTGTCCAATTATGGAGGTCGCTACGAATGGAGTTCAGTAGAGGAACATAGTTGGCTTAAGAGCAATGAGGGCTTGGGAGTGAGAAAAATACCTAGGTATTTAAACGTGCTAGGTTGCCAAGGGTAAGGAAAAAAGGGTTTTAGGGAGGACACCATTCTATATGGGATAGAGATGTTCAAGATCTCAGATTTAGATGGGTTAATTTTGAAATTAGAAAGGGTTCCATACATTGTAAAGGCCTTCATGGGATTGGGGACAGTGATATGCGGTTGTTGAATATAAACTATTATATCATCGGCGTATGCCGCATATTTGTGTTCTCAGGATCCTATTTAATTGCCATGTATATCAGGGGTTTGATGGATGGTCGCTAAGAAAGGTTCAAGGGAGAGGGTGAATAATATAGGGGAAAGTGGGCAACCTTGGCGGGTCCCATTGTGGAGCGTAAAGGGGTCACTCAGGATACCATTGACTCTTAACTGGGCAGTGGGGGCGTTAAATAGAGCAGCTATCCTATGTAACATTTTGGGACCCAATCATAGAGAGGAGAGTGTTGCCATTAAGTAGTCCCAGCCCACCCTGTCGAACGTCTTTTCAGCTTCTGTAGAGAGCAACAGGGTGGGCTGGGACAGCGAGCGCACATGAGATATAAGGGAAATGGTCCTCAGTGAGTTGTCACGAGCCTCCCTGCCTTGTATGAAGCCAGTTTGGTCCCTCGACACCCACTGGGGGATATAGGGGAGGAATCTGTTAGCCAATACTTTGGAATAGAGTTTCACATCTATATTTAAGAGAGAAATGGGTCTGTAGCTACTACACAAACTAGGGTCTTTTCCTGGTTTAGGTAAGATCGTGATGTGTGCGTAAAGTGTTTCTGGTCGGAAATTACCACCCTTTGCGATTAGATTTGCATACCTCGAAAGCTGAGGTAGTAAAGTGTTCAAAAAAGTACGGTAATATGCCACTGTAAAGCCATCTGGGCCTGGGGCTTTCCTGTTTGCCATGGCCTTGAGAGCTATTTGCAGTTTGGATGTGGCAATTTCCGCTTCCAGTGCTTCTAGAGAAGTTGCAGATAATTTGGGCATTTTAGCATTTTCAAGGTATTCCTGTATTTTGGTGGCTTTCTCAAGTGGGTCCCTAGTATTATTGTGTAGATGGTATAGCTGTTGGTAAAATAACTGAAATTCCTAAGCTATGGCTAAGGTTTCATAAACCATCTTATCTGTAGATGTTTTAATTTTAGCAATAAATGAGCCAGATTTTTTCTGTTTAAGTGAACATGCTAAGAATTTGCTAGGTGTGTTGCCCTATTCATAGATCCTCTGGGAAAGTATTCTGTAGGTATCTTTCTGTTCTGTGTGTAGTATGTCTTTCAGTTCCTCTCGTTTTAGCGTAAGAGACTGATATAGGGTTGGGGAACAATATCATTTATGGCTTTTTTCCAATTCTGTGATTTCGGCTATTAATTGTGATTGGCATTGAGCCTTTTCCTTTTTTCTTGGGATCCCAACTCGATAAGTTGCCCCCTGATATGGGCTTTATGGGCCTCCCAAATGGTGCCTGGGGAGACATGTGGGGAGGAGTTCTCTTTAAAGTATGTGGAGAGACTTTCGCTGATCCTTTTCGTATCTATTTCATCTAATAGTAAGGAGTCGTTCAGTTTCCAGTTAGGGGGTTTATTTGGAATGGAGGGGATGCATAATGTAAGGCAAACTGGGGCGTGGTCTGAGTAGATCATCGTGGCAATCTTTGTATCTACAATAAGATTAAGGTGATGGTGATCCATGAAAATAAAATCGATTCTCAAGTATGAACCGTGTAGATTAGAGTAATGTGTGAAATCTTTTGCCATTGGGTGACCCACCCTCCAGGTGTCCATGAGCTGTGCTTCCATGAGGCGTTTATGGATGTAAGTTAAACACCTATGCGGAATATGCGAGGAGCCCTGTGAGGTGTCCAACCCAGGTTCCAAGGGAGCATTGAGGTCGCCTCCTAAGATAATACACCCAACGGCAAAATCTCTCAATTTGGTCAGTGTGGAAGTTATGAAACCTGTTTGGTCTTGATTAGGTGTGTATGCAGTGGCGAGGGTGCATTGCATATTGCTCCAGACTACCCTTGATAAATATGTATCTCCCGTTCTTATCAGCCAGTGTCTCTACCAAAGTGAAAGGAGAGTTCCTGTGGAGGCCTATGGCTACACCTTTGGATTTGTTAACGTCCGACAGACTCTAAAACCAGGTAGGGTAGGTAGGAGAGAAGAGTCTCACTTCAGTGTTGGGGGGTGAGATGCGTTTCCTGTAGGAAGACAATGTCTCCCTGCAGGCGCTAAAGTTCTCTATATAACCCATGCCTCTTACCTGGCGAGCACAGTCCATGGACGTTGAAAGATATTATGTTAAGCGTCGCCATCTGTACTGCAAAAGAAAAGAGGTTAGCGTTGTACTCATTGTAGACCTAACCCTAGGCAGGAGGGGAGAAACAACAGTGTCAGAGGACAAGGTAGAAAGAGGAGAGTGAGAAAAAGGAGTATAGAGTGAGCATGAGATAAAGGAGATTAGAAAGAGAATTGTGAAGTTGAGGCTTAAACTAAGAAGGCATGCATAATTATGCGGTGCAACTGGGGGGGCCCAGGCCCAGAGCGCAGCAGCGCATCCCCCATAAAGAGGTAGCACTACCACGAGACGGGGCCCGCTAGTGCCCCCCAGCACTGGCAAGGCACATGATGAGAGCAAGGGATGTCTCCATAGATTCCACGGGACACCCCTTGGGCTCTCTGGGTTGGGTATCAAACAACCTTAACATAAAAACATCAACCAAACCAAGAAAAAAAAAAGGGGGGGGGGGATTACAAAAAATACAAGAGAATAGGCATGTTCCTGCAACCAACAACTGTGATATTTGCCCATGAATGTTAGCATCATGTATAACTCCCCTGACTTCAGCAGAAGGAGACTAATCAGTAATGAAGTATTGTTAAGTTCCTAGCAACATGGACAAACGTGTGTAGTCAAAAAAAGGTAAAAAGAACTGTGCAGGTATATATGGGCAACATCCTTTCACAGAGATATAAGAACTCCTGGGAACAATGCTATAAACATAAGAAACTCAGATTTGCCCCTTTTTTCAATACTTAGCTGAATGATGCGTCTTGACAGTCTAGGAAGCGGAGCCTGATGTAGCCAAACGACGGTTGCGGGCTAACTTTTGCCATTGTGCTTCAGGAGGGGAAAGCAGAGTGGGGATGTCCTCTTTCCAGCCAGGGAGCTCCGGGGTGATGTTAACGTCCATACAGAATTTCTCCAGGTCTTCTGGAAAACGAAGAATGGCTGTTTTTCCATCTCTGTTAGCAATCAAGCATGAAGGGAATCCCCAGTGGTAAGTGATAGCAATCACCTTCAACTTCTCAGTGAGAGGTTTCAGCGCCCAGCGTCGATCCAAAGTTTCTTTGGCCAAGTGGGGGTAGAAGGATAGGAGTGCACCATCAAAGTCCAGTGAGACTGCCTCTCTTCCTTTTTTCATTATGAGCTCCTTCTCTTCGTAGTAGTGCACCCTGCAGATGACATAGCAGGGTGTTTCTGAGAATGGAGAGGGTGGGCGCAGGGCTCTGTGCACGCGATCTAACTTAAGGGGGTGGTCCGTTTTGTGGCCTAGGAGCCGGTTGAGTATCCCCTGGATTGAGACCTGCAGGTCATCGTCTCTGGTGGCCTCCGGTAAGCCTCTAATCCAAATGTTGTTTCTTCGGTTGCGATTTTCTTGGTCCTCGGTTTTGTAGAGGGCCATTCTGTGAGCGATCACCAACCTGCGCGTGGACGTTTGGAGTTCTCTAATGGCCGTTGCGTGGTGATCTCGCTGCTCTGACTCCTCAACACGTGTAAGGACTTGTACGTGTAAGAGGTCCGACCTCACCACTGATACTTCTTTTTCGATGGCTCTCTCCAGATTGAGAAGCATAGAAGCAAGTTTGTTTTTGGTGGGGAGACCGCTCACCAATACTGCTACCTCTGAGCGTTGTGCAGCTGACTCCTTGCCGTCAGATCAGACTGAAGAGGCCCGAGATCGATGTCTGTGGGCTGATTTAGAGCGGGGGGTGGAGTCACCACCACGAGGAGATCGGCCTAGACCGTCTGCTTCTTTGGCATCTTCTGACTCCTTCGCCAGAAAGCATTTGATGGAGCTGGAAGAGGATGTTTGGGGTGGCAGAGACTTCCCAGTGCTCTTTCCCATGGTAGTTTAGGTAAATGGCAGTACTTGATAATACACCCAACGGCAGCTAAGCGTGCTTAGCTGCCGACCACGGAGCCCGAGGAGGAGAAATCTCTACAGCGCCATGCAGGAACTGGAAGTATCTACAGCAGATCAACACATCCTCCATCTTTCCACTTATTCGAGAAGATGCCTGCATCCTCCAAAAGGGTGGGCTTGGGGCTCAGAGCACTGCGCCCCGAGCCCTCCCACTTGTGCGACAATAGCAAATTAATATTCGCTATTGTTTACCTACTTCTTCTCCCAGCCAATCAGGAAGCGGGTCCTGAGACCCGATTGGCCAGGGAGTCTCAGGACCCACTTCCTGATTCCCGGGAGGAGAAGCAAACAGAAAGGGAGGAGGACCTTCAAGTCTGTCTCTGCGCGCGGGGGGCTTAGCGTTGGTTTGCCGCCCCCCACCCCAAAATATTGAGCACCAGGTACCACTGACTGATCCTGTACCCTGGCACATGGTATAAGCTATTCCCAGACATGTATTTGTTGTTCTCTTCCATTAAAATTTCAAATAAATGTAATGCAGCAAAAAACAAAGTATAGCTTGTCGGCAGTCAGTGATGGATGTTGGTTATCTGGACTTATCACTAGCACCAAGACATCAAACCAACATATAATTTATTGAATGTTAAAGCTGAGTTCCACACAAGTTTATTAAAAGTCAGCAGCTACAAAAAGTATAGCTGCTGATTTTTATTAAACAGCCACTCAACTATCCCATGGTCCAGGAATGCGGCCACCTGAAGCCTCACTCCTCTCCGCAATGCCGTCATTACTACTCTGGACGCCTGGCTGTGATAACTTGTGGTTCCATAGCTAGGCACGTACTGTGCTCTCTCACTGGCCAGGCAATCTACTGGGACCTGTGATGTGTCCCAAAAGATTACAGAGAGGGAGGGGTCACCTAGAGGGAGAGGAGGAGTCACCTAGGCGGCCCAGTGACAGAAGGAGGAAGTGGGCCAGGAAGTACCTGTCTAAACCAGGTACCCACCCCCCCCCCCCAAAAAAAATGACATGCCAAATGTGGCATGTAAGGGGCGAGGAGTGCTTAAAGTGGAAGTTCCACTTTTGGGTGGAACTCTGCTTTAAGCCTAGACTGACTTTTTTTTTAAATGCTACATTTGAATCTGCCCTGGTACTGTATAGCACCCTACTGGATCACCAGGTAATATATCATTACGCAGAGTTCCGTAATGGATAGTCCAGTGCTGATCAGCAACCTTACAGGCTGTCCCCACATCGTTCGGTGAGGGGTCTGGCTACCATTCCTCTGAGTGATGTTAGCCATAGGAAAAAGGATTTGGATAAAGCCAGTCTCCTGATCCCGGTTTGAATCATTTAAAGGTATCCTTTTTTGTGCAAAGAATTGCATAGATGTGACCATCACCTTTAGACACTAGCAAAAAACGGAAGCCTTGCCAAATGGGGAGGGGGTTATGCCTGGGAGGCGACTCTCCGACTTTTTTTTGCCAGTGTCTATTTGCCTGAAGGTGGCAGCCTAAGGCTAAAGAAGCTTTGTTTCCCATGATGTACAACAGTGGTTGTCAACGTATCCGCTAAAGGGGTCCTCAAATGCAGCTCCAGACATCACCAAAGGGCCGCAGAGAATGTTCAATATATGTAATACTTGAGAGGATTGTTAGAAACTGCAGACCTAATAAAGTAAAGGAGGGTCAGAGTGTTGACATGCTACAAGTTTGGTTGGGGATATGCTGCAGAAGACAATACGAAACTGGGAACATGCTACATGAGGCTAGTAGAGATTAATGGTATTATCCTAAACAATGTTCCCACTACAGACTGCTGAGGTCCAAGGGCATACATGCTGCAGGTTGGGCACCAGGGATATGCAAGAAAGAAAAACAAATTTGGCTTGTCTGCAGTCAGTAATGGAAGAATATTGGTTATCTGGACTAATCGCTGGCATAAAGATATCCAATCAACATATAATTTTCTGAATTTTGAGCCTAGGTGGAGTTTTCCTTTAAATTCTAGATTTGCCAATGAATACCCTAAATTCGCCTTTCATTTTCATTGATTTGCAGTTGGAAATTCTATTACTAAATCCCCTACACAGCACTTTCTAAAAGACATCCTTTGAACTTGGACGGAATTCTAAGTGGGTGGACTTCCCCGTAGGCCAATATTTACCGATGAAAACATGACAGGGTCCAACTTCATGGATCTGACGACTCGCAGGCATTCCACGTATTTGTTTGACAGAAAACCATTCAATGTTTCTATTGATTGTCTGGTTTTACATAGTTCAAACTTGAAAGCTGATGAATTATTTTTGAAAGGTAACATAAACATGAGATTTCAGTTTTCATTTCTATGGAGCGGCCAGAAACATATAGAAAAACATACACGTGAATGTTACATCTCTGGAACAGGAGAATATTTGAATTTCCATGGGGTCTTGTGAAAACCGTTATGGTTTTAAAGCTATTCCATAGGGTTTTGTATATGATGCTGAGTTGCTCCATGAGAAATTGCTGAAGTCGGATTTTCTTTTCAATTCTTTAGAAGGAGTATTACCTCAGTATTCTCCCATCATGCTATATTTCTCTGATGAAAAACAGAGTGTCCCAGCCTGTGAGGTGTATGCCTCTGGTGATATACACTATATTACCAAAAGTATTGGGACATGCTTACTGGCATCCCAGTCTTAGTCCGTAGGGTTCAATAGTGAGTTGGCCCCACTTTTACAGCTATAACATCTTCACCTCTTCTGGGAAGGATGTCTACAATGTTTAGGAGTGTGTCTATAGGAACGTTTGACCATTCTTCCAGAAGCGCATTTGTGAGGTCACTGATGTGGATGAGAAGGCCTGACTCGCAATATCCGCTCTAATTCATCCCAAAGGTGTTCTATCGGGTTGCGTTCAGGACTGTGCAGGCCAGTCAAGTTCCTCCACCCCAAACTCGCTCATCCATGTCTTTATGGATCTTGGTTTGTACATTGATCCAAATCATTTGGTGGAGGGGGATTATGGTGGTTGTTCGGTTGTTTTTCAGGGTTTGGGTTTGGCCCCTTAGTTCGAGTGAAGGGAACTCTTAAGGCGGCAACATACCAAAACATTTTGGAAAATTTCATGCTCCCAACTTTATGGGAACAGTTTGGGGATGGCCCCTCCTGTTCCAACATGACAGAGTCCTAACCTCAACCAGTGTTGCCAACCTCCCGCAGTGTTTTTTACTGGCAAAGCATGGAAAATTTACTGGCAGTACACCTTTTTTACTGGCAAACTGAAAAATAACAGAACTCCTATTAAAATCTAAGACAATTGATATTTAAATCCAACATGGAAACACTGACAATACCCATATCAAGTAATTTGCCTGGTTTAGACTTAAAAAGTCAGCACAGCATGACAAATTATCAGACCCTGATATTTATAGACAGTTGTAAAAATCACTGATTTTTACAAACTGCCAGTAAATTTACTGGCGGTTGGCAACCCTGACCTCAACCCGATAGAACACCTTTGGAATGAATTAGAGTGGAGACTGCAAACCAAGCCTGCTCTTCTACTTCAGTGCCTGACCTCACAAATGAGTTTCTGGAAGAATGGTCAAGTATTCCCATAGACACACTCCTAAACCTTGTGGGTGGACAGCCTTCCCAGAAGAGTTAAAGCTGTTATAGCTGCAAAGGGTGGGCCATCTCAATAATGAAACCTACAGACTAAGACTAGGATGCAATTACATTTCAGGCAGGTGTCCCAATACTTTTGGTAATATAGTGTATGTCATCCTTGATTTGGTGAGGATGAAGGTAATGGAGAAACTAATAATAAAAATGGTATCCACAAAAAAAAAAAGTGCAATAGTAGGCAGGAGGCTAGGTCCCGTGTCCGCACATGTGTTGGTCTGCACGCATGTCTGTGCATGCACGAGATTTCACAAACTGCCTCAGGGGTTGTATGATGTAGACAAGGAGGCAGCGAGGCTGGTGCTTCTTTCTTATATTCACACTATAATATATAATGTCACAATGCAGCACGGTATAAAATGGTATAATTTGATTTGACCGTTTTCACACCAGGGACTATATATTTTTACAATTTCGAACACCAACATCTACATTTTATCCAGCAGAGCATGCTGTCAATACAGAATAGACTGAACGTATTTTATGAATAGTCCATTGTTGGGGAGAAATTTCAACTTGGTCACTTTATTTTTCTTCCATGGTGTTGTTATTCCAGCAGCGCATGAGAACCCACTCATATTTTATGTTATTTTTTTTCATTGTCGCAGCTATGTCAATACGAATGTAAGAGGAGAAAATAGAGCGCAGCAGCTAAAGCCAGGATTAATCCATTAGGCCAGCCTGTGAATGGCAGATCCAATAAACCGTCACTGGTTAGGAAGAATGAATAAAGAGACGAACTGCTGGGGACACGCCAGGAATAGAGAGTGACAATCTGCAAGGCAGAGCTTGGGAAGGGAGGGAAAGCTTGGTTTTCTTTTGACAGATCACGTATATCTTGTGTATAAGTTTAGAATGGTAACAGCAAGGGCTAGTTATTTCAATGCAAGAAGTCAGACAAATAAATGTAGCATCCCAATTTGTTTCATTTACCTGGTATTTCTAGTAAAAAAAAAAAAAAAATGTTGCAGAGAAGGAGGATAGGGAAGTTGGCATTGCCATTTTTTGTCATAGTAACCACTTGAGCCCTGGAAGGTTTTACCCCCTTCATGACCAGGCCATTTTTTGTGATACGGCACTGAGTTATTTTAACTGACAATTGCGCGGTTGTGCGAGGTTGTACCAAAATAAAATGTATGTTCTTTTTTTCCCCACAAATAGAGCTTTCTTTTGGTGGTATCTGATCACCTTATTTTTTTGTGTTATAAACCATTAAAGATTCAAAATTTTGAAAAAACAATATTTTTTACTTTCTGCTATAAAACATACCCAATAAAAAAAATGTAAAAAATCAAATTTCTTTATCAATTTAGGCCAATATGTATTCTGCTACATATTTTTTTTTTTTTTAAAAATCCCAATATGCTTATATTGATTGGTTTGCACAAAAGTTATAGCGTCTACAAACTATGGGATATTTTTAGGGGATTTTTATTGATTTTTTATTTTTTACTAATAATGGTGGCGATCAGCGACTTATACTGCAAAATTGTAAAAATATTAAACAAAATGGTAAAAAAATAATAAAAAGATAAAACAACAAAAATAAAAAACGACTGACACCAGTGGCGGAACTACCAGGGGAGTAGGTAGCGAGGACACGGCTTGAAGTTGACCCTCTCTGTAAAAAGCTGCTAACGATGTCCAATCACAGCCAGTCACATGTAAATACAGGAAGTGCTGGTAATCATCTCTCATTGCCTCACACTGACAGAGTGTGCGGCAAGGAGAGCCGATCAGTGGCATCTCCTCGCAGGGGAGAACAGGGCATGCAATCAGGGCACTGATCATCAGTGCCCTGATTACAGTAAAACCCCAGAACTGCCACTGTTCTGTTACATGATTTGCATGTAACATAAATATGCAGCTATAGTAATGTTTTTATAGTTGGTTATTACAATGCCATCTTGTGGTTCTTTTGGATATTACACCTTTCTATTGTATTTTCTAAGTGTGTACCTCCCATCCTCTGTGAGCTATTTCCTCTTCCTAGTTCACTCTACTCTGTAACTTCCTGTTCCTGGTGCACTCTGCTATTCTAGTTCCTCTTCCTGTGTCCTCTCTCTCATGAGGTAAAGAATATGGCTACATGCTAGAAGGCCTCTCTCAATCTACTCGCATCCTAGGACACATTACTATGTTTTGACCTGCAGTTACCATCTTTCGACCATCTGTCACATTTGTTGTATGCTGTACCTGCTATTCCAATGAATAAACGCTCATGGAAGAAATCGGTAATTGGTGAGTCACTATCTGATAAGAACTGTCTGCGGTGATCATATCTGCTTATACAGGCCAGGCATAGAGGTCTCAACAAGGGATAAGTTGCCATTAGAACAGTTAGGAGTCAGAATAGCCACCAAGCAATGCCCATGAGTGCCACCAATCGAAGCCCATGAGTGCTACCAATCAGTGCCCATGGCTGCCCATCAGTGACACAAATCAGTGCCCATCAGTGACACAATCAGTGCCCTTTACTGGTGCCAGTCAGTGCTGCCTTTTAGTGCCCATCAGTACCTGCTCATCAGTGCTTCTCCTTCATTTCCCATCAGTGCCCATAAGTGCCTCCCATTAGTGCCCATCAGTGCCACCCATCAGTGCTGCCTATCCATGCTGCCTATTAGTGCCCACAATTGCTACCTATCAGTGCCCACCAGTGCTGTTTATCAGTGCCCATCAGTGCCACCTATCAGTGCCCAACAGTGCTGCCAAGCAGTGTTCATCAGTGCTGCATATCAGTGCGGAATAATAGTGCCTCCTCATCAGTGCTACCAAATCAGTGCCCATAAGTGTCGCCTCATCAGTGCCCATAAGTGCCACCTCCTCAGTGACCATCAGTGCAGCCTATCAGTGCCGCCTCCTCAGCGCACATTAGTGAAGCAGAAAAATTACTTATTTAAAAAATGTATTGATAGAAATAAAGAAAAACGTTTTCCTTTTTTTTTAGCAAAAAATAAAGAAAACCCAGCAGTGATTAAATGCCACCAAAAGAAAGCTCTGTTTGTGTGAAGAAAATGATAAAAAAAATATTTGAATACGGTGTTGCATGACTGCGCAATTGTCATTCAAAGTGTGACAGTGCTGAAAGCTGAAAAATGGCCTGGGCAGGAAGCTGGTGAAAGTGCCCTGTATTGAGGCGGTTAACCAATTATACCGAGCAAGTGCTAATGATCATTAATATCATATGTAGGTTGAAACACAATCATTAACTGAAACAGGAACAGCTGTGTAGGAGGCTTAAAACTGGGTGAGGAACAGCCAAACTCTGCTACTCAGGTGAGGTTGTGGTTGAGATTGACAGTTTCATGTCACAGGTCATATACCATGACAAGACTGAGCACAGCAAGAAGACACAAGGCAGTTAGTTATACTGCATCAACAAGGTCTCTCCTAGGCAAAGATTTTAAGCCCGCCTGGGATTTTAAGATGTGCTGTTCAATCTATTTTGAAGAAGCACAAAGAAATAGGGAACATTGGGGACCATAGACGCAGTGGTCGGACAAGGAAACAATGCAGCAGATGAAAAACACACTTACTTCCCTTTGCCATCATAAGATGTCCAACAGTGCCATCAGCAAAGAGCTGGCAGAAACCATTGGGACTAGACATGTGCAGAATTGAAAAATTTGTTTAGTTTCTGATAGATTTGTTATGTTACTAATTTAGTTCCGTTGAATCGTTTTGGAATTCGTTTTGTTTAGTTTTTTTAAATTTCATTTAGTTTATTAACCTCTTGCCGACCGCCGATCGGCATCTGACGGCGACAAGGTGGCGCTCCTGCGCAAATCGCCGTCATATGATGGCGGCTGCGAGATCGCGCCCAGTGAGCGCACGCCACTGGAGGCATGCCTACACGCTCACTGTGTCCGGGGAGGACCAGGGAACGGGTGCGGTGGCTTCGATTGCCGCCGGCCACTCGCGATGCCCCCCCCGGAGTGAAAGAACGGAAGTCCGTGTAAGTAAACACGGACCTCCGTTCTGTGAAGGGGGAAGGGCTGTGATCACTTCCCTTCCCCAGCTAGGGCAGTCCCCATACAGTTAGAACACGCCCAGGGAACACAGTTAACCCTTAGAGCGCGCCCTGCAGGTTAACCCCTTTACTGCCAATGGCATTTACACAGTAATCAGTGCATTTTTATAGCACTGATCGCTGTATAAATGCCAATGGTCCCAAAAAAGTGTCAAAATGCTCCGACATGTCCGCTGAAATATCGCAGTACCGCTAAAAATCGCAGATCGCCGCCATTACTAGTAAAAAAAAAAAATAAAAACCCCAGAAATGAATTCTCATCATCCGTAAACGCGACCACTTTTGCGCAAACCAATCAATAAACGCAGATTGCGATTTTTTTTATTGCAAATATGAGGAAGAATATAAATTGGCCAAAACCGATGAAAAAAAATGTTTTTTATATTTTTTTTTTGGATTTGTATTTTAGCAAAAAGTAAGAAATTTGTGTTTTTTTGCAAAATTGTCGCTCTTCTTTTGTTGATAGCGGCGATCAAAAATGATGCAGCGGTGATCAAACACCACCAAAAGAAAGCACTATTTGTGGAAAAAAAGGACGCAAATTTTGTTTGGGTACAACGTCGCACGACCGCGCAATTTTCAGTTAAAGCGACGCAGTGCCGAATCGCAAAAAGGGCTCCGGTCCTAAAGGGGGAAATCCTTCCGGGGCTGAAGTGGTTAAATTTCTAACTAATTGTTAGTGTACTTCAACTAATTGAAGTGTGAAGATTAGCTGGTTGTAAAGCAGTGGGCTGGGAAGCCGGTGTAGCAACTTAATTGGAATCCCCACAGAAAGTGACGTACCATCGCCCCCATGTTGCTACCCCCGCACTCATCTGCACTAAAGATACAGAGAGAAGGCAGCAAGCGAACATCTTTTTACACCCAAAGGAGTTTTTAATTTCACACTTATTTTTAACAGTAAACGGAGCTTACATTCTGAAGTACAGTATATAGAAATATGTGACACTGTTTTGATGTTCAATTTTTTTTTTTTTTTAAACATTTTTTATTGAGATTTTCACTTGATACAAAGGTAAACGATACAAAGCATCTCAGTCAATCTCATACTACATCTTACAATACAGAGAGAAAAGATAATATCTAAAGTATTGTTTTTCATTCCTCAATTGTATTACATAGGTTGACCGAGATGCACAGAGAAACTTCAGAAAGTACATAAAATATGACTTATATGAATCAAACCAGTAGATAAAACAGAAAAGAAAAAAGAAATAACATAAAATAAAGAAATATCATAAAATAAAGTAGGTAAGGACCGATGAGCCCTATGGAGGGTCTAAGTTTGGAAGGATTTAGGGACTGGCATAGCCAATCGCAGAGCATTGTGTTATATCACAGTAACTTGGAGGGGGGGGGGGGGCGTTACATGTACCCAGTACAGGCTATATGAGCTGTTCCCTCCAAACCTCCCATTGTGTTGTAAATGATTTACGTTTATCAAGACTGTTAATTAGTGAAGATTCGTAGGTATAATTCGTATGTACGAGGGCTAGTGCCTCTGAGACATTGGGAGTTTTATTTGATCTCCAATTTATTGTAATAAGGGTTTTAGCTGCCAGAAGCTTTTGAGGGGTTTTCAGGGATCGCAGAAAATGGGAAATTTGATTATACATAAACTGGTCTGTTTGCGGAAGGTCAAATTCTTGTCGTAAATCCTGGAAGGGTTTTAATTTGTTGTCCCTATATAAGTATGAGATGTACTCAATGCCTTTATCATGCCAATTTAACCTGGCTAAATTGGGTATTGCTTCGGATAGGACTCCTATGGGTATAGGAATGTCAATGGTGTTTTCAGGGCCTGTCTCTAGTTTGTAGAGTCGTCTCCACGCTAGTAAGGTAGCCTGAATAGTTATTGGGAACTGATGGAGAGGGTATGGCTTCCAAGCATCCACTAGTAGAAAGGTTTTGAAATCTTTAGAGGGGATTATTTCCTGCTCTATATCGCGCCATGGGACAGGGTTGTTCAATTGAAACCACGTTCTGAGTTGTGTGAGCCCTGAAGCGTAATAGTAGTCTTGAAGGTCAGTGAGTCCTATACCCCCTGCGGACCTTAGTTAAACATAGGTTTGCAGGGGGTATGGGACTCACCGACCTTCAAGAATGAATTTGGTGCATCTGGGATGATTAAATTGCCATATAAAGTTCTTTAGGAGTTCATTGAGTGTTTTCAGATATTTGGGTTTGAGTGGGATGGGCAGTGTACGAAACAGATACAGTATCTGAGGGAGTATCAACATTTTGTATGAGGCTAAGCGCCCCGCCCAGGACAATTCTATTTTAGCGAGTCTGTTTATTTCTTTGGTAATTTTTTCTATTAAGGGTGGGAAGTTTGCTTCTGCTAGTTTGGAGGGGTCTGCTGTTAGATTGATGCCTAGGTATGGTATAGTAGAGGTCGTCCAGGAGTATGGAAATGTTGCCATCAATCTGGATTGGAGTTTTGAGGGGATCCCTATGTTCAGTATCAAGGATTTAGTGCAGTTGACCTTGTAGTATGATATTTCAGTGAATTTATTCAGGGTGTCGTAGGCATGGGGTAGGGAAGGTTAAAGATGGTGGGTGACAGGGGACACCCCTGCCTAGTCCCATTGGTGATATTAAAATTCTTGGATAGGGTATTTGAGGTGAATACTTGGGCACAAGGGGTAAAATAGAGAGCCAGAATGGTTGACAAAATAGGTCCACCGAGGCCAAACTTTAATAAGACCTGCCTCATATATCCCCAGTGGATCCTGTCGAACGCCTTCTCCGCATCTAAAGAGAGGAGCAGAGAAGGAATCCGACAGGATCTCACATATTGAATTATATCTATTACCCTCCTAGTAGCATCAGAAGGTTGACTTCCGGCAGTGAAGCCTATCTGATCTGGGTTGATTAGCTCAGGGAGGATTGACAAAAGTCTATGTGCCAAGATTTTGGCGTATAGTTTTACATCGGAGTTGAGCAATGATATTGGTCTAAAGTTAGGGGGCACAGTAGGGTCCTTGCCTGGCTTCGGGATAGTGACAATATATGCTTTGATCATTTCCGAGGGGAACGAGGCAGAGCTCATAGCCTGGGAGTATACTTCCTCCAATCTGGGGGCTAGGATATGACGGAATATCTTATAATAATCATTGGGGAGCCCATCTGGCCTGGGGGATTTCCCTTGTGGCAAGGTTTTGGTCAGTTTTAAAATCTCTGACGTAGTGATAGGGGCATTTAGTGTTTCTAATTGGGTCTTGCAGATCAAGGGGAGTTTAATGGATTTCAGGAAGGATTGAATCATCTCATTTGATGGTTGGGTGGTGTTGGGGTCTTCCCTGAGATTATAAAGAGAGGAGTAAAAATCTGCGAAAGAGTCTGCGATGGCATTGGGGTCTACAATTTTACTATTATCTGAGAGCCTGGTCAGATAGGAGATTTTGAGCATATTCTACGTTCTTTGAGTTTGCGTTCTAATATTTTACCCGCCCAATTGCCAGAGATGTAATGGGTTAGTATAAGCTTATCTACATATTTGCTATAGTGTTCTAGGAGTAAATTCCTAAGGTCAAAACAAAGTTTGTTTAGTTCATTCGCTAGGTCCCCAGAGGCTTGAGCCTTGTTTTGAGACTCTATGGCTTTAATTTTCGCTAGCACGGTGTCCACCCTCTGCGCCCTAATCTTTTTCTCCCTGGATCTTGCCTGCAGGAGAATGCCTCTAATAAAGGCCTTATGAGCACACCACAGAGTGCAGGGGCTAGACACTGAATCCATGTCTGTTTCAAAGAAGGTCTTCAGTTGGTTAGTGATCAGAATATGTGTGTTAGCACGCCACACCCTCGGCTGATTCAGGGTATGCCCCTCCGCCACCGATATTGACACAGGGGCGTGGTCAGACCACGAAATGTCATGGATGGTGGAGGAGGACACCCTAGGCAGAACATTTCTATCAACAATTATCATGTCGATGCGAGAATATGTATTGTGTCTGGAGGATTGGAAAGTATAGTCCCGTTCGCCAAGATGCTAATTTGAAGAGGGTAGGGTCCCAGATTTAGTTGTAGACTATATTAGTCAAGGATACTGTGTTGCCTCCCCAAAAAACAACAAATAGCACAAGGGATGGCCCACAGGGATTTGTCGCAACACAGGAGTCCTCTCAATATCAGAATAATATCAAAAAAGGTGTATGAAAAGGTATACAGTTT
Organism: Glandirana rugosa; assembly: GCA_018402905.1. Classification (NCBI taxonomy): domain Eukaryota; kingdom Metazoa; phylum Chordata; class Amphibia; order Anura; family Ranidae; genus Glandirana; species Glandirana rugosa. The sequence goes on along the minus strand of BLSH010151925.1, from coordinate 604,228 downwards.
ATTGGATCAAAGTTAAAAATGATCACATGACACAATAGGTAAATTCATTGTCATATGTCGTCAAGATAAAATATACAGATAGAACCAAATAATATACAAAGAAAACAGTGTGGAAGCTAGCAAACCGACAAATGGAATGTGTCCTGGTAATGAAGGCTTGGCTTCCTCTCCAACATGTTTCGAAGTTTTATTTTAAATGTGTAACAAACTTCTTCGTCAGGGAGAAAACTCACTGTACAACTTTGGTTCCCTATGGTTTGAAGAGGGCAGTTACCAGCTGTATTGGGGCTGGAAAGCGGAGAGAGTCTCCGAGTGTGGCTTCAAACGGACTGAATTTGTCCAAATGTGAGGGACCCCCAATTAGTAGTTGGGGGATCCGTATGTGGCCCACCCTATCACCTCCCTCAAACTCTTCCACATTTGTCTCCCTCGAGAATCGATAGGAAGGAACAAGTCCCACCCGGAAGGCGAATGGATAAAGCTGTGTAGTAGAATGTTCTACCGATACAAAATGTATCTGAGGGGATGGAGCTGAGCAGACCCTGGTGATAGGTGGTGGCTAATATGATGATAGCTCCTGGTATGGTCTATCCGTAGTTACCAGGAGCTATCATCATATTAGCCACCACCTATCACCAGGGTCTGCTCAGCTCCATCCCCTCAGATACATTTTGTATCGGTAGAACATTCTACTACACAGCTTTATCCATTCGCCTTCCGGGTGGGACTTGTTCCTTCCTATCGATTCTCGAGGGAGACAAATGTGGAAGAGTTTGAGGGAGGTGATAGGGTGGGCCACATACGGATCCCCCAACTACTAATTGGGTGTCCCTCACATTTGGACAAATTCAGTCCGTTTGAAGCCACACTCGGAGACTCTCTCCGCTTTCCAGCCCCAATACAGCTGGTGACTGCCCTCTTCAAACCATAGGGAACCAAAGTTGTACAGTGAGTTTTCTCCCTGACGAAGAAGTTTGTTACACATTTAAAATAAAACTTCGAAACATGTTGGAGAGGAAGCCAAGCCTTCATTACCAGGACACATTCCATTTGTCGGTTTGCTAGCTTCCACACTGTTTTCTTTGTATATTATTTGGTTCTATCTGTATATTTTATCTTGACGACATATGACAATGAATTTACCTATTGTGTCATGTGATCATTTTTAACTTTGATCCAATAAACTGTATACCTTTTCATACACCTTTTTTGATATTATTCTGATATTGAGAGGACTCCTGTGTTGCGACAAATCCCTGTGGGCCATCCCTTGTGCTATTTGTTCGCCAAGATGCTGGCACCTCCAAGCATCATACATGTCTTCTGCATGTAGGAAATTTTGTGGTGAAGGGAGAGGGCGTTTTGCTTTTGTTGTAGATTCTATGTTGAAGTCATTTGTAATGTTGTAGTCTCCGCAGAGGATTAAGTCTCCTTGTTTTACCTTATTAACTTTACGGAACAATCTCCTCACAAACCTCAGCTGGTGCTGATTAGGAGCATACAAGTTGACTTTTTTGTAGGTCCTGTTATTAAGAGCTCCTATGAAGATTAGATATCTGCCCTCAAGATCCGCAAAAATGTCTTTCAGAGCGAAGGCGACAGAATCTTTGACCACAATAAGAACTCCAGCCTTCTTCTTTTGCGCTGAAGCCAGGTAAACATGGGAGTAGTTGTGATGCTGGCACTTGGGCAGGTTGGTAGACAAAAAGTGTGTCTCCTGTATACAAAGGACGTCCGTATGTAATTTGTGAGCTTCTCTTCACATTGACGCCCTTTTGGCCGGATGGTTCAGGCCATTGGTATTACATTGAAAGCCATGACTGTGTAAGGTAGGTGTTAGTCTATTAAATCCATGTGGGGTGCAATCACTCACCTCGCAACACATTCCCTGGGCTGTGATGTCCTGGTGGGTTGTGCACAGAGATGTCCTGAAGGGCCAGCCAGTCCAACTTGGGAGGGTCTCATCGGATAGCATTAGGGTAAACAAAAGAAAAAAAAATAACATAAATAACAGTTTGTGGAACAAGTAACAGTGTGAACCAGTAAAAAATTAAGATCCGTTGTGGATCCGACGGCAGGCATACTGCCCATTAGCTAAGGAGGGGGAGTTCGTGCAGTGCAAGATCCATAGCACCAGAGTCTTTGAGATGAAGCGGTGTTGGTTTCAGGCCTGAGGAGGTTGGGTATTATTTTTTTTTTGTTTGTTTTTTTACGTGACACCACTTGCCGTTGTTCCTGGGGGTTCACTTTGGATGGGGGATGGGGGCTTCCATCCGGTTGCTCGGGGAGTATCTCCCATTTCCATAAGAGACTGAGACCCTCTTCAATCGTGGAGATTGTAGTGGATTTCCCATTTTTTGTGATAGTCAATTTGGATGGGTACCCCACTAATACACAATATCATGGTTACGCAGGGCCTTGGTGACTGGGACCAATGCCCTGCATTTTTGCATTGTACTGTGAGAGGTCTGTGTAAATTTGAATAGTGGAGTATTTTCCATCTGGACAGGTATTTTTGTGAAAAGCCATCATGAACTGATCCTTGACATGATAGAAATGAACTCTCGTGAGTACATCCCGTGGGATATTTTCAGGCAGATGAGAGGGCCTAGGGAGGCGATGTATTCTGTCAATAAGCAGTTCTGATTGTGGCACCTCTGGGAGATAAGCTTTAATGAGGTCTTTAGCATATTGTTGAAGCTGGCCTGGCTGGACGGTCTCACGGAGCCCCCTTATGTTTACGTTGTTCCTGCGTGACCTGTGCTCAAGGTCAGCGACCTTTGACCTCAGCCAGGCCATCTCGTTGGACTGCTCATTATGGGAGTCCACTAAGGAGTTGTATGATGCAGCATATTCTCCCATTTTATTTTCTACATGGTCCACTCTTCCCCCAAGTTCATGTACTTCCTCCCTAAAGCTCCTCATGCAATCCATCATGTCTGCGTGTAGGGAGCTCCGCAGAGAAATCAGCATGTCTAGTAGTGTGGTGTCAGAGACAGGCTGATTTTTTGTGGGGAACGTATTTATGGTGTCCGCTAATTGCCTTGTGTCCTCTAGGGGCTCATGGTGTGGGTTCACCTTGCTCTGCAGGAGGTCTTCCGAAAGCCGGGGCCTCGATTTAGCTGGGCTGCGGGACATCGGTGTGGAGGCCTCTGGGGAGCGACGATCAGATCCCCCCTGGGAGGTAGGGCTGGGTGATGCAGAGCCGTGTGTGGAGGCCGGGGACGAGCCGCTGGCGCCATCTTGTAGAGGGTTGCTCGTCGCTAGCGCGAAGAAATCTTGCAGTTTCTTAGGCTGTGAGGAGTCCTTTCATTTGTGGGTCATCTCTCCTTGATGTGCGGGCTCTCAGGAGCAGAATGGTGTCAGTTTTGGACCGTAAGGTTTCCTCAGGCACGCTAGGTTCCTGGTGCTGGAGCTGAGCTTCTGCTTCAGGCGTCCATATCACAGCGCGGTAGCCACACCCCCCCTTGATGTTCAATTTTAAAAGTAGTGGCAAGCCTGGCGATCTCACAGCTTAGCAAATGTCATACAACACCGCTGCTTTTAAAATGTAACATCAAAACAGTGAGATGCGTTTCTAAATCCTGTATTTCACATTGTAAGCTCAGTTTACTGTTAAAAATAAGTGTCAAATTAAAAACTCGGGTGGGTGTAAAAAGATGTCTGCTTGCCGCCTTCTCTCTGTATCCTTAGTGAGGACCACTGCAGGTGTAGCAACATGGCGGCGACGGAACGTCACTTCCGGTTTCCATTTCTGAGGAGTTTCCAATTAAGTCGCTACACCGGCTGCTGTATGCTTAACAACTGATGACTCATCAGCTGTCAGCGGGCTTCCCCACTGACAGCTCAAATGTAAACAAAGGAGCTTGGGGTCCCCAACCCATACCAGTCCCTTCGAGTCTGGTATGGATTTTAAGGGGAACCCCATGCCAACATTTTGTAAAAAAATAGTGTGGAGAGTCCCCCCAAAATCCATACTAGACCCTTATCCGAGTATGCCAGGCCAGGAAACGGGGGGGGGGCAAGCGAGCCGAGTATGCTGTGTCGGTGACATTACAAAGGGGCGTGGTGTCGCGGGGTGGTCCCGCCACTTAGCTATTTGAGAACTGGCAGACAGCGTAGCTGGCAGACGGCAGGAGCCTTAGTTGGGACCGGGGTTTCGGGTGTTTTTCCCTTTTTCAGCGGCAGAACCGCTTTAACGCTGGAAAGTATTTATTTTCCATTTTGTAGACCTTCCTAAAATGTGCTTATTATTTTTTCATTCTCCAAATATTGTTTATAAGATGTTAGATTAACAGCATCTAAGCAGCATGACATTTTTGGTATTCATGTTTTTACTAAGGCCAGAGAAGTTAATATACAATAAATATAACATTTAGGTCTCACTTTTTTTTTTCGTGGGTTCCACACCTTACTGATGACCTGGCTCAGATCAGAGCTGTGTACATTCAGTACAAGCTTCAACATTTACTTGAAGGCTTCCTACATGACCAATTTTTTTCAGCATAATTGTCCTTTAATCTTCCACACTTTTTCAAACGTTCTTCCTGACATTTTTCAGTGTTCTGCTGTTTGTATCTGTAGATGCCATGAGGAATGTCACACAATTCGGCCAGGAATTAGAGCTCAGCTTACATTACCTGTATATCTCATGCTAGATCAAAGGCAGTTGCTCTGTTTTCTACAATTCAAAGAATTTCACACTGGTCTCGCTTAGATATTATATTGTGCTATATATTTCTGGAATCATATAAACCAAGCTTATCCTCAGATATACGAGGCATGATATGAAAGGAGGAGAATGCATAGAAATTAAATAAATTTTACCTACAAATAAATCATAATTACAATTTGTTGGCAGAGTGACCCAAGCCCAGGAAAAACTAATTCCAGCCAGAGTAAGCCTTGATATCTGAAAATAATCTTAGGATTTGCTTGATCTACTTTTGATTTTTCTAAGCTTGTTTAAAATACAAAAGTATAACTTTCCTTGCAAAACCAACTCTATAATAAAGAGTGGCAGGTGTGACTGGCAGTGGTTTGAATGTCAATCAGCTCCTGCAGATTAAAGTCTTGTGTTGGGGAATAGGTAGGCTTCCAATGACATTTTTCTGTGAACCAGTACAAGAGCCCTTTGGAAATAAATGTCACCCCCTAATAACATGATGAAAAATAACTTGCCAACCACCCCATAGCAGTTTCTGGTATCGGGAGCGAGTGTTCGACGGTGGCGGCTTACTCCCGATGTGTAGAATCAGCTGATCAGCAGACCCTATGGACCAGATGTCCACCGGCACCCGCTGATCATTCTGTAAACAAGGCAGATTGCCGTTGTGTCAGTACAGAGGGCATGGATCCTGCGTACCTGTTGTAGCGTCCTCTACCTTTAGGCAGGTGCTTAGAGAGGTTTTTGTGTTAAGTGAGGTTCATTTTGTCAGGCCTAACTGGAAGTCAGGCCTGATTGTTTTGATTCTGGCAAAGGAGTGGCTCAAGGAGTGGCTGGTGACTTGCAGGTGGTGACAGCTCTTGGTTACCTTCCCTTTGCTTCTAGAGGGTTCTAGAAGAAAGGGTGGGGAAGAGAGGTGGAGTTGCTTGGGATGTTTGGGGAACCCTGACCAATCCCCAACTCTGGATTGGCAGGGGGCAGGCTTCCTCAAATACCTTGGGTCAGCTTAGTCTGGGAGGAGAGTTCGGGTGGAAGAGATGGAGATGGAGTAGTATGGAGGCTGTCGGGGCCTTGAGGGAGCCCCCAGTCTAGGGGGGTGACTTTGGCCTGGGGCTTGATTGCATCCAGGAGGAAAGTGAGATCCTGGAACAGAGGCACAAATGAGAGAGCAAGTGAAAGACAGCGAGAGAGTGTACTGCCAGGAAGTTTGATTTCTTTCTAAAGCAACTGCAGCCTGAGTAGAAAAGCATGTCCTTTGCCAGCAGATGCAGGGTGGGACATTTGCTCTCTGTTAGGAGGAAGTGGCCTCGTTGCAGAGGTCTGACACGCCCCCTACTGAGTTAGACCTATAGCTCTGTAGTCAGCAATGCTCATGCTCCCCACTGATTGGAGAGCTCTGGCTATGATTCAGCAGGGGGCATGGTGGACCTCTGCAGAGATGCCATTGCTTTTCCACAGAGAGTCCCACTGTGCAGTCGCTAGCAGAGGGAAGTCTTTTCTACTGTGGCTGCTTCCTAAAGAAAACAAACTAAAGGCCCGTACACACGGTCTGATTATTGCCCAACAACGGTCATCCAACAGCCTGTTGGCCGATAATCCGACCATTAGTATGCACGATTCAATGACCGATTTCCAATTGTCATCCAACAGAAGTTGGCTGGCAAGACTAGAAAACTTTTGTTGGCCAACAAGGCATTGGCCAATTGTTGGCTCGTGTGTACAGTAGTTGGCCAACAAAAAGTTGGAAGTGCAAACACGCATGCTCGGAATCCAGGAAGTGTTCAGTCGTGTAAACCTGTGTTCCTAATTCACAAATCACAGTCACCTAAACTTCCTTGTTATACGCTCGTAACGCATCACCACGTTCGGCTTTGTTGGCCCATTACTTGACTACTGTCAGTACGCTAGACACAACCGCCAACAGCCAATTTGGACAAAAGTTGGAAGTTCGGTTGTCCAACAATCTGCGCGTGTGTATGAGGCTTAACAATTTGCACACCTTTGTTTTGATGCATATGGAATGTATTTAGCTGATTTAAACTAAGGACTCCATTTAACGAATTAAAGTGGATCTTCACATTCAACAGGATTTTGGCTCCCCTCCACCGCTCCTTCTCTCTGCTCTGCAAATTGGGCATTATTGTTTTTTTTTTATTTAACTGAAAACCCACTAGGTTTTGTTTTATTTTTGCAGAATCATACTTACCTAGGTGGCTGCTTCATCTGTCCCCCGCCTAGGGCCAGATTAGGAGCATCATGGGCCTGGTGCTGAGGATTTTGGTTGGCCTTTCTTGCTCCCAACATTTTGGGAACAGTTTGGGGATGGCCCCTTCCTGTTCCAACATGACTGTGCACCAGTGCACAAAGCAAGGTCCATAAAGACATGGATGAACGAGTTTGGGGTGGAGGAACTTAACTGGCCTGCACAGAGTCCTGATATTGACCCAATAGAACACCTTTTGGCTGAATTAGAGTGGAGACTGCGAACCAGGCTTTCTCATCCACATCAGTGCCTGACCTCACTGTACTTGCATGTGCCGATGTGCCGTTTCTTGACTGAGATTGTGCCGTGATTGGCAGCTCCTGTGGGCATGCGCGGGAATGACGTCACGCAGCTCCGGCCTGTCACAGAGCCAGAGATCGCGGCCCCGGAAGGAAGAGGGGCGAAGATGGATGTGGCCTGGAGCGGGGACATCTCAGGCTTCCAATGCAGGTAAGTGACACATAATAGACTAGTATGCGATGCATACTAGCCTATTATGCTTTTAAATTGCAGGGTAACAAAGAGGAAGTAAAATTTTAGTGCAATTTAGGTGATTATATCATGCGCTAAACATTATTTCCATGTGCACATCTCCTGGTCTTAACTGGAGTAAGGATTTGGGTGCCATCTGTTGCCTGGGCGCTATTTAATGCCATTTGCTGTATTTTGCGCTATGGGGTGAAAGCTGTGGGGAAGGAACAAGACTCAGCCTTCTACTCTGTGGAACTCAGCTGCCGCCCCTGATTTACATAACAATAGCGCCTGCCGCCCGCAATTTACATAACAATAGCACCTGCCGCCCGCAATTTACATAACAATGGTGTACACAGGCAGAGCTAAACAGCATTAATGACTCCCTGGCGTGGGCCTATTTTGAGGTAGGGGCCTGGAGCTGCAGCTCCAATAGCTCCTATGTTAATCCGGCCCTGCCCCCTGCCGGCTCTAAGACTGAGAACTGAGTGATCAAACACCGCCAATCGCTCAGTTCTCAGGGCTCCCTAAGCAGAAAGCTGGTGACTGTCAGTCACTGCTCTCTGCTCTGCCCCCCCTCCCCTCCAAGCTCACTGGAGTGGAGGGGGCGGGAGCAGCCAGTAATGCCTCTAAGTGTCTTGCTGAAAGGCTGCCTTGGGTGCCGGTCCAGGCATGTGGGCAGATCCCTACTTTATTGTTGCAATCTTGTCAGAGCCTGGATCAGCTCTGTGACCAGAAGCATTGTTAAGGGGTGCAGGGGATGTGGCCCGCACCGGGGTGACACCCGCCAGAGGGGTGACACCTGTGGGCAGCGGCGCCGCTACACCTCATGGTCCGCACCCACCCCGCCACTGATCTGCATCCTCACCGCACCGACCCGGCTGTGTCTGTGAACGAAGCCGCCTCCCCTCCTCTCTGTATACATCTTCACAGGAAGAGGAGGAGGAGGGATTCAGAGGTCCGAGGGGCACACCGTGCTGTTCTGAGGTTTGTGCAGTGAGTGTATTGGGCATGTGCAGGGGGGCGCTATGGGGGTCTCCGCACTGTGGGGGGGTGTCTGCACTGTGGGGGGTATCTGCATTGTGGGGGGTCTGCACTGTGGGGGT
>BLSH010151925.1:568570-579989 GCA_018402905.1 Glandirana rugosa | reverse complement strand
GTAAGGGAGAATGGTGTCACATAAGTTATAATCTGGTATTAAACGAAAGAAGTATAAATTTGGTCATAAAGTAGACTAGATTCTCACAACGCATTATCATCGTAGAGTATAATCCCTCTAAGTGCGGGGGGGAACTGAACATTACATCACTCATAACGGTATCTGTCTAGTCTAGTGAGTAAAAGAACAACTGGTCGCACTTTTTGCAACGACCATAACCATAACCTTAACTGGCTTTTATCATATCCTAAAATCCATTTTAAACGTAAAACTAACGTCGATAAAAGGGTTAGGTACTTGCAAATCTAAAAAACTACAAATACATCAAAAAATCTAAACGTTCATGGATTGGGAAAATAGCTGCAATCAAAATGCAAATTTTACCTAAAATCCTATACTATTTTCGGTCAATTCCAATACCAATACCAGCAACGTTTTTCACGCTGGTCAACAAGAAAATGAGTGATCTGATCTGTCTATGGCAATACTCACTACATTACAAGTCAAGGGGGGGCGTGAATCTCCCTAATATGAGATGCTACTATTACGCAACACTCTTAGATCAGATGAAATACTGGTTTAAATATGAAGAAAGCAAATTATGGTCTAATATTGAATACACTGTGGTAAGAGGGAATGATTTAATTGCTTTAGCAATAGCAGACTACCTGCTTCCAAAATTATTGTCCCCAATTACCTCACAATCAAATCCTCTTTAATAGCCTGGAAATATCTGCTTAGTAAACTGTCCTCCGAGACAGATTCATATCAAATTCCATTACCCCTAAGAACTCTAGATTACTGTAAAGCGCAGATAAATATTACCCCCTGGATAATAAATGGCATAAATTTCTACATGAATCTAACTCAGGACCTTAAAACGCTCCTAATAAATAGAGTGAAACAGAAAAAATACCATAAAAATTTCAACCCGAGCCAACTATTGGAATAAACCGAGAAGCTTGGAGATTCCTCACCTTCCAAGATATCAAAAAGAAAGGAATTTCACGGTTCTATAATCTCCTGGACTCCTATTCAATCAAAGAAAAAACTGATAACATAATTAAATGGGAGAGAGATGTAGGAAAAACCTTTTCTTGGGAAAAGTGGTCAAAAGCTATGTTAATTAACAGTAAGGCCTCCTCGTGCATAGAACATTGGGAAAACGCACAAAAGATACTGAACCGATGGTACATCACTCCATTCAGGCTATCTAAAATATTTCCGTTATCCTCCCCTATGTGTTGGAGGTGCAATACACACACAGGACATTTAATTCACATACTATGGGAATGTAAGATACTCAGGAGCTTTTGGAGATCGATCTCCAATTTTATAGCCTCCCTCACAGGAAATCTAATTCAGCTAACCCCAGAACTAGCATTGCTAGGAATTAATCTAGATATATATATCCCACTACGCATAGGACTATTGTAGCAAATATTCTAACAGCCTGCAGAGTAACCATAGCTAAACTATGGAAAACAGACCAAGCCCCCAATCTGTCAGAAGTGGTGGTAAGACTGAACTCCACTGCCCACTATGAACTCATGTTAGCTCATAAAAATGGTTCCACTAACAAATTCATTAAATTATGGAAGGAATGGATATCCCACCCTAGGGCATCAAAACTCCTAGATTAACTATTAAAAGTACGTTGGGTAAGTCAACAATTTCTGATATCCCATAAAATGGCTGTAACCTCCTTAAAAACCAAGACCTCTTTCTAGTTCCTTGCACCTCACCTAATATCTTAGTCCTAATTACAGTATGTTCCCATTGGGGTAAATAGGACTATTTAAATGGGAAAGTTATAGGAACAAGATACCAATATCACTCTAATAATAATTTGTGATCCTCTTTTTACTTTTATTTTCAGTTACTTAAGTTTATGCTCAGATACGCTTGTTCCTTCCCTTCTTTTTGTTTTTTTTTTTCCCCTTCTTCTTTCATTGATGACTTAATAGTTCAATAAGTAAGTACTTATACAATGTTAATGTCTGTATGGATTACAACTTGATTAATCTGACTTTGTAGTATTAGGAAACTCAACTCTGTTCTCTTTGAAGCTCATTTTGAAAATGTAATAAATACTTTTAAATTGAAAAAAATAAAATAAAAATAAACCTACCATTAAAATTATAGACTGATCATTTCTTTGTCAGTGGGTAAATGTACAAAATCAGCAGGGGATCAAATACTTTTTCCCCCTCACTGTAGCTGGGGGACTTATGGGTGGCTTTGTATGTTTGTTGTTAATGTTATAATTTTATTTGTTGGGTGATTGGAAGCCAATGGAAGGAATGGCAGACACTGAAACTCTTCCTCTGTGCCCTGATGCTGTCAAAGACATAGAAAAGTGAAGTGGGCCACATGACTTTATGAGTTTTGGTTTACTAAAACAAGACAGTGCAAAATTTGGTGCAAGTCTGCATAGAAACCAATTGGCTTCCAGGTTTTTTGTCAATGCTTAATAGGACAAGCTGAAGTTAGAAGCTGATAGGTGACCATGCACAGCTACAACAGATTTTGCACCCTCCAGTTTTAGTAAATCAACCCCTATGAGTTGCATAGTGTTGCTTGTAAATGGCTTACTGGTTCAAGTGCTGATTACAGGACAACCAAAGCGCAGGCAGATTTAAAACATTGTGCTTTTATATTAATCAAGGTACAAAATAACAAATTCCTTCATCCACGCTACACAGCATGGATGAGTCACCTGCTGTGGCTATTTTTTTTTTTTTTGACAGCTGGCGGTAGGGTGTAATTAACAATGGTCCAAACATATGTAAGGTGCCTTATGGCAACATGATGTTGTGAACGAGCTCTAATGATTACAGAGCTGCAATAAGTTGTGTATTTTATGCCTGCCTAATGTTCTCAGGTTTAATATACTGTCATTCACTGAAAATATCACATAAAATATATCTGTACATTCAGTTCTTTGCAATCCATTTTCATGGAATAGTAGAATAAAAACCTCTAAAATTAGCACTTGAATCTAATATTGTCCAGCTTTCTGTTTTAAAAATATTTGAAATATATTAGGGCTAAATAAGCAAAAACAGATCGGTGGTTTGAATACAGATACAGCTACACCAAAAGAAACAATCATATGATGATCTGCGTTTTGGATTTGGTCCACCAAGGCTCATTTCAAAGCCATAGTGAAGTCATTCATTAAGGGTTTGTTCTATCAAAGGCTCTGGTGTAGTATATGAAAGCGTATGGTAAAACCACAGTTCCTCATACTGCAATTTGGGTTGTGTTCATTTTCTCTGTGACCAAAATCATCAGAAGTTCTGCAGTCTGCAGAAATGGACATGAAGGGGGTGACTCTTATACAAAAACCACTTACTATGTAAGTAAATAAGGATAACTAAAAGCCACAGGGGCCTGGGCACATCTAAACAGGTGCCTTCTCATATCTCATACAGCAGCATTTGACAGTTTTAGAGCGGAGGTGTTCATTTCCTTGACTAGTTAGTTTAAGCCTTCTACAGCAGATGTCACATTTAAAAGGGCTGTTTACCCAAAAGTGATTCTTACTTATGGATGGAACCTAGTGGAATCAGTTGCCAAATTCTAATATGTCTTGGAGAGCCCAACAGTGAGATCAATTTGCTGCATATGTCCACTTGGAAGTTTTGAGCATATAGATTGTATATGGAGCAGCTACAGGTTGGTCCACACTTGCCCACCATTGGCTCAGGTGCACATCCTGCTTGTCATTGGAACTTCCTACGTACATAATGAATGGACAACAAAAAACTTGCAGCTTCTTTATTAGTCCACAAACATTAGCAGAACAGAAGATCACAGGAATGAATGAAACCTATTACGCATTTCACACACTTAGGCACTTACTCATAGACTTACAGTCTATGAGTAAGCACCTGTAGGCGTGGACTGTGCAAGAGGTTTCAGTCCTGTGATCTGTCAGTGTTTATGAACTATTAAAGAAGCTGCAAGTGTTTTGTCATCCATTTATTATGTACATATGGAAGTTCTGGGTGTTCCCTCTCAGTTTCTTGTGCTTGAACTCCTCCTATTCTATTTCCATAATATAAAATAAATATAAGGGGTAAAAAGGAGAGTGTGAACTCCTCATTATAGAGAACGCTGATGTGAAGACTGAGGAACTCGGGTGTTCTCTAGTAATGTATCTGAGAGCTATAAAAAATGTGAAGTGATCTTCAGGGTCTACAGAAAACTAAAATATCAATTCTATATGGTCAATGCTTCTAAAGAAATTAATTTAGATAACCTTATTTAAAATCTCACAGACTGCACTGGGGAAACCACTTAACCAGAAAGTAAATCTTTAGTTCTTAATGGAGACCAGTCAAATTAGTGACTTTTTGAACACTCTTGTGTTTCTTCCTGTTTCATATCTTATATTTCCCCAACCTGAGTGATTCTGTCCACCTTTGTATTCTCCACCCTGTATAATCCATAAAACTATAATAAGGTGGAACTAACTCATAATGGCAAGTGTGCAGGCCTGGAAACTGAATATCTAGCCAATGCAGTCTACAAAAGACCCTGCGAGACAAAACACAAAGACTGAAGTGATGGTTTTGGGTGGACTAACCCAATGATAATGGTTCTGATAAATTTTATGGATTTATGGGTTTTATACTTGCTAGCGTGCAGGGAAATGCATTTTAAGGCTCTATGCAAACTGGCTTAAAAAAACGCTGCTACTACAGGAGTTTTGTGTTCTGCCTGTAGCAGCTCAATGTTATCTGATGTGGCCATGCACATTAGGATGATTAGAGGCATATTTTAAGCTGAACATTTAGAGGCAGGAAAAAAAAGCTTTCCGGCAGAAAAAACGCAAAACTCTCCTAAACTCGTTCAAACTGTACAAAGAATGCTCTATATGAGAGTTTTTTTCTGCTAAGAGAACTAGCATTTTGTAAGTTCAGTGTGCATGGAGCCTTAAAGAAGCCCTCAATGACTTCTGAAGCTTTAGGCTCTGAGGGGAAAAATGTTCACAGCAGAAGCAATAAAATAATTTAATCATTCGGCTCTCCCATCAGCTCAGCTCTCTCTGTGTCTCTGTCATGTGCTCCTGCTCTGTATTAACATTATAGATTGGAAGTCTAGAAAGCTGCTGAGTCACTTCTGGGAGGGGGAACAGGGTGAGCTGAGCTGCTTAGCCATTACTAGGAATGGGAACAGGTGGAACTGAGCTGTTTATTGAGTTCTGTGTGCTCCCTTCAGAGCTCCATTCCATGCTCTGTGACTCCCGTGTGCATGTAAACCGGGTGAAGATGGAAGCCCTGCCAGCACACCACTAGAAGGCTTCGTTCTAAGGTAACTATTTCATAATGTGCTAGTATGCAACACATACTAGCACATTACTATATGCCTTTGCCTTGCAGGGGATTAAAAAAAAAATGTGTGCTTTATTGCCAGAGCTCTGAGGAAGGGGGCCTGTCTCCCGAAAGGCGTCATCTGTCCAATGGTACAGAAGCGTCTCTCCTGAAGCTGGAGACACACACCATTTGTGATATGCACTTTGTTTCATTTTCATTTGTGAGTATATCTTTGGCTTGTTTTTAATAAACATTTTTGTAGGTGTCAAAGGTAATGCACTAGGCGTTTGCTCCCTCCTTTTTCTTTGATTCTAGTGTTTTGGAGTTTCCCCACTCAGGAGAGAAGAACCGCCTGTGGTTTCATTTGGATAGAGTGAGCGCTGAGGGTTGTTTACAGTGGTTTACTACCACTTTAAAGCTCCCACTGTGAACTTTGAGGATTAATTGGTCTATAGTACCTGCAGCTACAGAGGTCAGTATGAATTTATTTGAAACCTGATTTACCACTTGCTAAGAATATGTAACCACTTGAATGACCAAAGCCTAACCAGGGGATCATTTTGAGTAGCATGTATTGGAACAAACAAAATACAAAAAATGTACATGCTCCAATTCTCTATCATGTATTTCAAAAGTTCCAGGGCTATGATTTCACACAGTTAAGATATTCAACTTCAATGGCATTAACTAGTAGGTCAAGAAATGGCAAGTTCCATCACATCCTTCTAAAACAGGAATATTACTTTGCAGTGGCGGCTGGTGCTCACGTGGTTGGGCTCTTAATCGGCGCTGATGCAGAGCACTGAGAAATCGCTCTGGGCAGCCATCTCCTGAGTTCCCGGATAATACGATCGCTACTCCTCTCGGCCAATCACACTCCTCTTGCTTCCTGATTGGCCGGGAGGAGAAGCAGGAAGACAACAGCAAATATTAATTTTGCTATTGTCACGCATCTCAGTGGGCTCAGGGGCGCAGTGCTCTGCCCCCCGAGCCCACCCTTTTTTGAAGCCGATTAGAGCTTCAGGCTCTAATCATGTGCTTAAAAAAAGAAAGCCCACTGGAATCCATACGTCCAGTGCCCTGCAAGGGCCGGGCGCATGGATTAAGGGGGGGGTGGTCCTGCGCCCCATATGGAGGGCCCGCCAATGTTACTTTGTCACTTCAAATAATATTTTACAACATTACAGTCTCTGTGTAGTTCACAAGCAACAGGGCCTGAGCTGTACACACATGTACTGTGTGTCATCATTTTTATTATTCTTATTGAATTCATACTTAATTAATTTCCATACTCTAAGCAATCCCAGTGTATAGTTAAACAACTGTCAAAGTCCTTTGGAATATACTATAAACCACTTACTTTAAATTTAAACCAAAAGAATGTGAAACCCATAAGGTTACAACAAATGAATACATTTTTTACCTTATTCTCTTCTGCGATATAAAAATTTCATAGAAAATAATAAACAGATTGCGAGTTGTATTATACATGTAAAATGAATGGCTGGTGACCCAGATGGCAGTGCATTCAGCTGACACAGGCAATATGGCAAGTATCAGAATTTCATCACGGTTAATTTATTGTATCACCAGAGAATACACAGAGGCAGATGCATCAGAAAATTTATATTCAATTTCCCTTATACTTAACTTAGCTGTGCTACTTAATCACCCGTATGAGCAGCAGGGTTCAAAGTGCAAGCAGCTCAATTTCATGCAGTATAATTTAATAAGGGAAGGATTTGCAGATCAATATTATTAATGAAGCATTTTGCTACTTTTGTAATTAAAACAGACATATCAATTAAGTACTGGAGACAGTCATACTGTGACTTAGCTTAGTGAATAAGGTGAAACGGTGCTCATTTTGAACATCAAATTATGTGTAGGGGAAATTAAAAAAAAGAAAAAAAGTTTTGCTTGCATATTATTAGAATGAATGCAGATTCATCTTATTCAGAGAATATGAAAATATGACATATGAAAAAGTGAACATTGTATACTCATACATTTATGTATAGCTAAAACTTTATCATACTTTTTTATAGATTACTGAAGGGTTCGGACAACTTTGTATCATTACAGCCACCATCCAGAGTACTGTGAAGCATTATAGGCCTCTCAGACCACCATCCAGAGCACTGCGCAGCATTACAGGCCTCCTCAGACCACCGTCCAGAGCACTAAGCAGCATTACAGGCCTCCTCAGACTCCCATCCAGAGCACTGTTTAACATTATAGCCATCATCCTGAGCACTACGCAGCATTACAGGCCTTTCAGACCAACATCCAGAGCACTATGCAGCAGAACAGGCCTCCTCAGACCACCGTGTAGTATTTTAGCCACCGTCCAGAGCACTGTGCAACACTACAGGTCTCTCAAACCACAGTCCAGATCACTGTGCAGCATTACAGCCACCATCCAGAGCACTGTGCTATATTACAGGCCTCCTCAGATCACCATCCAGAGCACTGTGTAGCACTACAACCACCATTCAGAGCACTGTGCAGCATTACTGGCCTCTCAGAACACTGTCCAGAGCACTGTTTAGCATTACATCCACCGTCCAGAGCACTGTGCAGCACTACAGGCCTCCTCAGAGCACCGTCCAGAGCACTGTGTAGCATTACAAGCCTCTCAGACCACCGTCCAGAGCACTGTGCAGCATTACAGACTTTCTCAGACCACCATCCAGAGCACTGTGCAGCATTATGGGCCTCCTCAGATCACTGTCTAGACCACTGTGTAGCATTACAGCCACCATCCGGAGCACTGTGCAGCATTACAGGCCTCCTCAGACCAAATGTCCAGAGCACTGTGCAGCAATACAGCCACCATCCAGAGCACTGCAGCATTACAGGCCTCTCATACCACCATCGAGAGCACTGTGAATTACAGTCCTCCTCACTGTTCTCAGACCATCCAGAACACTGTTCATTGCAGGTCTCCTTCTCAACATCCATGTCCATACCTCACCAAGGCGAGTCAGACTCAGACTGAGTCGCTCTTATTTTCACATCCCCACTGCTGCACAAACTGTACAGGAAATGTTGGTATCTGTGACTGGTGGAAAGAGAAGACAAAATCTATGGATGTATTATACATTTGAGATTAAGGACAAGACGACCCTTGGCAAACCATGTGGAGCGGCACGCGGTAAAAATACAGCAAACTTGAAGTGTCATTTGCGGACACCCCCTCCAAAAATTCATACTAAGGTAAGCACAGCACACTTAACTCCACTTTTGTTGGGAACAGTCTTATCTATGTACATTGCAGTATTTTTTAACAGACTTTGTTGCACACCTTTTGTAAAAAGGGAGCATACAGTCACACTCCTTCTCCCAGAATGGGAATCCGCTTGTTTACATTAGCGGTCCCCATTCTGCCACTGCGGGAGAGGGATCGCGGGTAGCCGGCGGGCATCAAGTCTGCCTTACCCACTCCCTTGCCCCCCCCACTACACAGTGAGTGTGTACGCGCACCCACGATAGTTGCTTCTGTGGCCGCAGTCAGCTGGCGGCGGTTCGTGCAGAAGAGCCATGTTGCCGCCGTCAAGCCACGGCGGGCAGTCGGCAACTGGTTAAAATTGCTACTCCCTTCCAAATTCTAAAATATTTTTGCTTGCTTTGGTGCATGTGCCCCTGAGCAGTGCCCAACCTTCCATCCCATTTGTTTAACAATTTCTTGTCTATTACCCTAGAAAATGTATGTTACTGTTTTTAAAATTTGTCTCCTATTGACTTCAATAGGGTTCAGATTCGGCACCTGTACTTTAGTTATGTTTCTTGAATCTGTCTCAAACCAGACCCAGGTAGGTTCGGCTCATCTCTAACCATCAATGTAAGGGGGAAATTTCTCACTAACATCCAAAGTTGGGGTAATTTCCACAATGATCGCCAGTGCACGGTTGCTTTTCTCCTCTAACCATCAAAGTAAAATGCAGTGTTAATTTCATTGATGAAATGAACACTATTTTAGTAGACTAAAACTAAAACAATTCTGATGACTAAAATATGACTAAAACTAAAATAGCATTTTAGCCAAAAGACTATGACTAAAACTAAATCGAAAATTTGCCATCAAAATTAACACTGCACTACCACATAAGAATATGTAGGGGACATCTACTAAGCTGCTGAAGAAAAAAAATTAAGAGAAAGGCTTTTGTTATTTTTTTTCCATAATATATAACCACTTCAAGACCAAGCCTATTTCTGACACTTGTTGCTTGCAAGTTAAAATCAGTATTTATTCCTAGAAAATTACCTAGAACCATTATATATATATATATATATATATAAATAGATATATATATTGTGGCGTTATGAAAGGCGAGGTGATTGATGGACGTTATATTTCACCTCGCATGTGTTCACTTGCAGGAAACTAAGGTGGAATCCGATCCGGGTTTTACCAGCCATCTTGGCAAGGTTGGTTCCGAACCAGATTTTGTGGTCCACTTGTGTCCATCAACAGGTGGTATAAAGGAAGCAGGTCTGAATCAGATGTTTGCTCTGGCCTGGGACTCAGAAGCCATCAAATCTGAGAGAGCTTGAACTGAAGTTTGACTGAAACAAAAAAGGTTTGCATTTTCTTTGTTTTGTGGGTGACTTGGAGAAGCCCTCCACCGCTCAGTGAGGGAAGCTGAAGATGTTTAGTAAGAGCCTGGATGGCAAAGATTTAATTTCTATTTTGTTTGTTTTATTTTTATGCAACCAAAATAAAACTGGCTGCAAGTCAGATTTGAAGAAAACCTACCGTTTGGACTGCAATCACCTTCCCAGGGAAGGTGATTCCCCTTGAGATAAACCCACCCAGATGGTGGATTTTTGGCGGGCATCTTCATAAACAAGTGGAAAGATAGAGGGTGTGAAAGCCGCCCTCTCGCACCTAACCCCACCACGGCCCTACTTAATCTCCAACCCCCAGACACCACCCGCAACCAATTCAAACTTATTCTACAAGTAACCACGGCAGCGAAACAAATCATAGCGAAAGCTTGGAAATCACCACTCCTCCCACTTCCCGAAGTGAAACACAGAATCACTAACGCCATGATACACGCTAAAATTGAAGCTATCATCGGCAACACCATTCCCAAATTTGAAAAACAATGGCTACCATGGGCTAAGCACTTTCTCCCCCCAGATCTAGACAGTGAGCTCTTTCTTCCATAGAAATTACGACCCATAACTCTCCCAATCCTCTGAGATAAAACGGACTGTCGTGTGATCTCCACCCGATACCCACCCCCCCTCTGCCCAGCCCATTCTTCTATACCCCCCTTCATCTTTTCTCTTTTCTTCCTTCCTTTCCCCTATTCTCTCTCATTTTTTACAAATGTTTTGCAGTCAACCTAAAGACCAACTGGTTGTTCTCCAGGCTAGAATACGCGCTCTACTATGTATGTTATGCTATAAATACCATCAACGTGTAATGCTGGCCACACTCCATGTTTCCACCCTTCTCTTACCCCCCTTCTCCCCCTACGGAGTGTGGCACCTTAGGGACCCATATGTTGTTGTACCCTAACATTAGACTACACTGTATCTGATTATATTGGTCTTTATACTTGTTAAACTGCTTTCTTTTTCAATAAAAAGTTTGAACAAGAAAAGATAGAGGGTGTGTTAAGGCCCTGCTTCAGGCCACTGCAACCCAGCAGGAAACCAATCGCCACCAGCAGGAAACCAACCGCCCACCAACCCAGCAGAAGGGAAATTTGCGGGGGCCCTGGTGGAACCGGTGGAGCCGGAGGAACAGAAAATGGTGCATGCCAGCTATTTCCTGCAGAAGATGACACCTGCAGTACGCCCGTTCCTAGAGCCGAAAGTTACAGAGTATTAGAACACGACGTAGACCAAAGTCCAAAGATTATCCGGAAAACCCCAAGAGGACAGTCTTTCCCGCGATCGTCAGGACGGGTAACGAGAAAAAGGGTGGGAAGAACTTGTCGCTGAGTTCAACACACCATGTAGTCGACGTCCACAGTAGAAGACGTCCTTTATCGACCGTACGTGGTAAAAGACAAGGAGGCCGAGGTGGCCAAGGTGGTCCCGGGGGCGTTTAAAGGGAAGACGACCCAACCACC